>LTAE01013286.1:0-12791 GCA_001647135.1 Pontederia paniculata
TGAGCGCTCACGCACGGCCGCCTCGCGTGATCGCGTCTGCCGGTGTCCGATCAGAGGAGAGGAAGAGAGGTACTTACCAGTGTCCGAAGGAGAGAAAGCGCTAGGGATTCGACGTCAGAAAAAAAGAGAGACGAAAGAGGGGTTTGAGGATTTTGATCGGGTTTAGTGAGCAATATAGCGAGCAAAATTTGCTCGCTAAAATATATTCCGTAAATTAACTTAATGGGTTTCGTACACCGATTTTTACTCCCTATATTTGCCGCTAATATGCTCGTTATTAGCGAAAAATATTATTGCTCGTAAATTAGTCGAAATTTTGCTCACTAATTTTAATAATTAGTTTGCTCGCGAGTTTGTCGTCGTCTTCTCGTAATTAGCGAGTAATTCAACGAGCAAACTATGCTCGCTAAATTAAACTTCGTATATGTTTCGTACGATGATTATTACTCGCTATTGTTGCCGCTAATATGCTCGTTATTAACGAATAATAAATTTGATCGCTAATTGGTCGCAAATTTGCTCGTTAATCTCAATAATTTTATTACTCGCGACTTTCTCGTCATTTTCTCGTAAGTAGCGAGCAATTTAGCGGCAAAAAATTGCTCGCTAAATGTTGCTCGCAAAACACCATTTTTCTTGTAGTGCTTGTAGTTTGATGGATCTAGGGACTCCACCTCTTCAGCCACCTGCAATGCATAAGCAACCATGTCCTCAAAGTCATATCGCTTAGGAGGACACACATGTTTGCGATGACGTCCAACAGCGATAGGCTCCTCTTCTGGTTACTTATCAGGTTCATCTTGTTCTGGTTGATTAACTTGATATGATCCTCTTGTATCATTCTCAATTGGAGCTACATCAAACTCCACCTGTTTGTTGACACTCTCAAGTACTGCATCAGCAACCTCCACCTTCAGCTGAAGCACTGAAGTCTCATCAAAGGTTATATTTCTGTTGTGGATTACCTTGTGCTATGGAGGGGGCCATATTATGTAGCCTTTCACTCTTGCGTCATATCCCATGAACACTCCTTTTTTTACCCTTGGCTCCAGTTTTCCTTCGCTGACATGATAATATGTAGGATAACCAAAAATTTTTATATTAGTATAATTAGTAGGATTTCCATTCCATAAATTGTTATGACTAAGAAGTTAAGAAGAGAAGAAGAAGTCACAAAAGAGCAGCAAACCACAGGAGGAGAAGAAGTCATAGAACAACAAATAACAGAAGCAGGAGAAGCCACAGAACAACGAATAACAGAAGAAAAAGAGGTTACAAAGGAAGAGCAAGTCGCTGAAAAAGCAAAGCAAAACACGTCAGAGCAAAGCACATCAGAGCAAAGCACGTTAGGGCAAAGCACGCAAGAGACGGAGCAAGAGACGAAACAAATCACAGAAGAAGAAGTGAAGTCAAAAGCAACATAAGAAAAGAGAAGACGACAAAGGCCAAAACATTTTGACGATTACTTGATGTAATAACAAGAGAGTCATGTTATAGAGGGGTATAAATAGTAGAGAAGAAGAGGGAAGAGGTGTGAAAAATCTTGAGAAAACAGTTACGAGAAAGAAATAAAAAGTTCTTCATAGCTTTAGTCGAGCATCTTCCGTTGCTTTGTTCCCTTCCTTTGTACTCCACAGGTTCTTCTATCGACGCCGAGCTCCATAGGATTTTTGAGATCAATTGCAGTCGCCGATATCTGATTCACCAAGTGGCAGACTTTGTTAATAGTCTCAGCCCAAAACGCCCTATCCATGTCAGCATTAGAGAGCATGTACCTTGCTCTCTTCAGAAGCGTTATGTTCATTTGTTCTGCCATTTCGTTCTATTGTGTAGTGTATCTAATGGTATGGTGCCTAATAATGCCTTCATCTTTGCAGAACTAATTAAATTCAGAAGAACAGAACTCCAGACCATTATCAATACGAAGACGCTTCACCTTCTTCGATGTTTGATTCTCCACCAGAATCTTCCACTGCTTGAAGGTGTTGAAGACCTCACTTTTATATTTCATGAAGAATACCCAAGTCATCCTTGAGTAGTCATCAATCATAGAGAGGAAGTATCTAGCACCTCGTAAAGATGAAACACGAGAGACACCCCAACAACCAGCATGGATGTAGTCAGGAGTCGCCTTCGTTCTATGCACTACCTTGCAGAATTGATGTCGGTATTGCTTATCGAAAATGCAGTGCTTGCATAAGCTGATTTCAAAAATCTTCTGACCTCCTAGAAGATCTCGCTTGCTGAGTATGTTCATCCCATTCTAACTCATGTGTCCGAGCCGCATATGCCACAACTTTGACATTTTTTAGTCTGATGAACTAGCCCGCAGCAACGTTACAGATTGTTTTGTCTTCTAGTATTTACAAGGACTTCTTCCTGACAACAATATCACCCTTTGTGACAGTGAGAACGCCTCAAGCAGCATTGATCTGACATCCTTTAGAGTCTAAAGCTCCTACTAATATCAGGTTCTTCTTTAATTAGTGTCCTCATATTGTTGTCATGGATTTTAATCTGAATATAGTCAATTCCAACAATCTTGCAAGATGCATCGTTGCACATGATGACGTTTTCGCCATCAAACTCTTGATGATAAGTTGAAAATCACTTATTGTTTGAAGTCATATGATAGAAACACCATGAATCAAGAATATAACCTTCCTCCGGTCATCCTTGATCAGTTGCCGCAAGAACCAAATAATCATCTTTGAATTCTTTGCCCGGATGTACAACCACAGCAATTGTTGCATTTTTCTTCTTAAGACAATTTTTCTTCCATTGACTTAGTTCCTTACAATAGTTGCAAATGTCTCTCCAATTTGGTTTCTTGTACTTCGGCTTCGGCTTTCCCTTCTTCGAGGCATGCCCCTTCTTCGTAATTGAAATAAACCTTGCAGCCTGAGTCTCTACAGACTTACCATAAGCCTTATGCTAAAATTCACAAGTATGTAGACTCGATCTTACTTCTTCCAGACTTATAGTATTTCTCTCGAAGATCATAGATTGAATAAAGTTCTCAAACGAATGAGGGAGAATAACTAACAAAAGTAGGACATTATCTTCATTATCAATCTTCACATCAATATTCCTTAACTCCATCAATAGATTATTTAGTTGATCAAGATATTTCTTTAAAGGAGTACCTTCTTGCATGCGGAGGGTGAACAGACATTGCTTCAATAGCAACTTATCCTTCGATTTGGCTGCCGCAAGCGGCGCCCAGATGCCATGTTGCTTTAGAAGTGCGTGCATCTTAATCTGACATAGCTCGAAGTTATTTTGCCCGATGAATTTATCGATCTTCATGTTGTTGGACGTCATCTCTTTGTCTAATCTCGATTCGCGGATGAACCCTAAGACTGTAATACCAGTTCGTTATGTGAAATAGGCGAGAGAGAAAAATCACACACAGAGAAGACACACAAATTTATGAGGTTCACCCTTAACTAGGCTACGTCCTCAGGCAACGGCTAGAGTTCTTTCTTTGATGTGAAAAAATAGTAGATGATACAAGATACAGAATAATCCAAATTTTATAGAGTTTATATATAGACCCCCAATATAAAATAGGAAATAGAAGCCCTAATACTATCTAAGTTTTCGGAGGCTCCGCCCCCAAGCCCCCGTGGGGGCCCTCAGGCTCGCTGACCAGATAGCGAGATCCCCATATGGGACAGACGACTTCGTCATCCCAATTATTCGAACGACTCTGATATGCAAGGGTCATATGGATTTCCATTGGGTTAAGATTCAAGGCATTATCAGCAATAATAATAATAATAATAATAATAATAATAATAATAATAATAATAATAATAATAATAATAATCAAATAAAATTTTCAACTAACTAAAATTATATCCTTTATTCTATCTATACTACACCAAATACTTCTAGTTATGCACAAAAGATTACTATTTCACAAGTTTTACAACTAAATAATAAGTTCATATATCCCTTATGAAAAAACAAGATTTAATAACATTGATTTAGGTAAAGAGTTGATAATACTAGTAGTTGTTATCGTATTTTCTTTTTAATAATAATAATGTAATATTAAAATATTTGAATAAGGAAAAAATATAGCATATTGTGTCATTATAGAGAATTATCTAATTTAGTTTCCGTTTTTGTCAAGATTTGCCTTTCTGAGACATTTGACAATATTAGTATGATCAAAAGAAAAAAACATGTTGACAACGTACCTTGACTGTATTGTAGCCACATTTCTTTAATAGATGTAACTAAATTCCATATGTAATCCTCCAATTTTCATAGCTAAAGGCCCATGTACACTACTTAATTAGCAAGATTATGCAAATTAATGTATTCATAAGTAGAAAGGGGCATTGTTATGCATTATTTGGGTGAAAGCTTGATATGTAAGTTATATGTAGTAGAAAAAGTTATTACCAAGATCTGGTTACTATCTAATTTTTATATGAATTGATTGTTATGCAATTATTCTAATGGCTTGTTCAGTACTGGATTTGGTTCGAAGAAGGAAGAAGAATGAATATGATATAAATTCTTTTCAAGATGAATGTTGCCCTTATAAAATGTAAAAATATACATTTTACATGAAAACTTTAAAATGCTAATAAATTAGATGGTCAAATGTCAAATAAACTATTAATTTTATTTTTTAAAAATATTGTTAAATGTAGATTTTTTTTATATTTTTTATTTATTACCATATATTTTTATTAAATATGTCTTTCAATTAAATATTTGATCAATTAAAATATTTTTTATGAAATACTTGATTTTCATCATATGTTGCATAAATATTTGATTTTTTTCATTAAATATTTGATGTGTTGCCGATTTCATTTAGTGGGATAAGAATTTATTATTGTTATTATTATTATTGTAAATATTTGATGTGTTACCGATTTCACCTAGTGAGATAAGAATTTATTATTGTTGTTGTTATTATTGTAAATATTTGATGTGTTGTCGATCCCACTTAGTGGGATAAGGATTTATTATTGTTGTTGTTATTATTGTAAATATTTGATGTGTTAAGTTGTTCATACTCAAACTTGACATAGCTGAATAGGAGGCCAAAGTCTTTGGGGTACGAAAAATGCTGGAGATATTTTTCATCATATGTTATAAAGATGACAAGCTAAGCATATTTTGGGGTACAAATAATGCTGAACATATATATCCAAAGGGAAGTTATTTTGGAGATATGTTAGATAAATTTAGGAATGAACCAAAACTATAATATAAATACAAGACAACATATTCTTAATTCCTTATAGATAACCTGGAATCAGTGCGGCAAAAAACTGAGAGTTTGTTGTTTATGTAAATATCAGTATTTTTAAAATCGAACGACCTGTTTCAGTGGTAAATCCAATTAATTTATTATAAAACCAAAATGAACCGAGTTGAATAGTCCAAACTGGTTCAATCCTTTTTTTTAAGATAAAATTGTTAAGTTGCAAAAAAAACCCAAACAAGGAAAACCAGATATAAAATAAAGGAAAAGATTGGAAGAATTAAATGTTATCACTAGAGGAGAGAAGAGTATGAAAGGAAAGAAAAAAAAGAGGATACAAACAAAAATATCATTTCAAAAAGTAAAGTAAAAATATGAAAATAGAAAAGAAAACAAAATAAACTTAATTTTAAACAATATTTCAAAAAATTATAAAAAATAACTTTCATTAAAAAAAGTTTTTTTTAAGATAAAAAGTAAGGCAGGAGCACGAGATTAAACAAAAACGGTGATATATACATATATATAGAGAGAGAGACCTTAGTTGTCACCTATCATGCCCACCATTTCCTTTTTCTAAAATTATTATTAAAAAAGAAATCAAAATCTTTCTATATAATTTAAAAGATATATTACAATAAAAGTTTGTTATATAAGAAAATAATATTTGTATAGAACAAATATATTATAATAAGAAGTTTGTTATATAAGATAATAAATTAAAACTATAATTATTTTTAAAGAATCCTAACTCAAATAAAACTGTTTTATACAAAATGAAAGAGAAAGGTGAAAAGGTAAAAGTATAATAAATTAATATTTTCTTCGCAATAATATAAAAAAATAATTTATTATAACATTTTGATGTATAATAATAATATTTTAGTATCTAAACCTAAATATTATAAATTGCACGCAATGTTATTAAAACCGGACCAGACTGGTCGGTTCAACCGGTTCAACCGCGAACTAGTGACGCAGCCGGTCCGATTTTAGTGCAAAAACGAGATTGACGTTGGACTGGGTAAAACCGGTTTGAACTGGATAAAATCGACGAATCGGCCCAAAATCGGGTTCAAGTTCAATTTTGAAAAAAAGAATAATTAAAATGAAAGTTAATTACAAAAATGGAAGCAAAATTGATATAACAGAATTGGAAACAATAATAAATATGGAAGGAGAATGAATAAAGAGAATAAATGGAAATTAAAAAAAAGGATAGGTTTGATAGTAATTTGAAAGTTAACTAAAATAATAGGAATTTGAATAATAATTTAAATTAAAATAATTAATATGACATTTTTAGTATAGTAACAATATCAAACATCATAAATTTTTGGTAAACATTAAATATTATAAAAGGAAAATACTTTCAACAACAAAATTGGAAATATGAAATAAATAGAAATAGAGTAAATAAAAATGAAATGGAAATAAAAAAGGAAGAGGTTAAAGAAAAGTTAGCAATAATTTGAGATAAAATATAATATAACATTATTAGTATTATATAAATAATAATATATCATCTCATGTATTTTTATAAGCATTAATTTTTAATATATATATATATATATATATATATATATATATATATATATATATTTTAAAAAAANTATATATATATATATATATTTTAAAAAAAATGATTCAACTCAACTCAAGGTAACAAAGCATTGCAAGAAATAGAAGAGATTTAAAAAATAACACTAGGCAAAATGAAAATGAAATAATAAAATATAAGAGAACTAGTAGAAAAAGAGGGGAAGAAGGTGAAAATTGAAAAGAAAAAATAAAATAAAATTAAGAGTGAGTCATAATAAAATAAATTAATATCATTATTACTATCGCATAATATATAAAAGTTAATAATAATTTTTTAATCATCATTATTTTAAATAAATATCATATTTTAAACATACAATAAATAATATTTTAAATTATATCTAATTATTAGTTAGTTATTATCAAATATTATATATAATATATAATACTAATTATCGTACATATCAATAAAATATTATAAATAATATTATTTTAATGAAATTCGGTTCAATTCGATTGAATTCGATCGAACCGATTCAACCGTGACCTATTTAGTCGTCTGATCCGATCTCCGATCCGGTTATGATAACATTGATTGCACGTAATATATGGAAAAGGCCCTATTCTTGAATAATCACAATTTTTCAAAATCAAGAGGATAATATTTGTCATATAAGATAATAATTTAAAATATAATTAGTTTTCTAAGAAGAGATAAATGTTATAAGGAAGTTGAATTTAAAGCAAACAATCAACAGGAGATTTTAATAAAAAAATATTAAATATAAAGTTAGAATCTATTTTGTGATGAAAAGTGTAAGAAAATAATAATAATTTTAAAAGATTGATAACAAACAAAATTAAGAAAATTAAATAGAGTATTTTTAAAATTTATTTTCCTCTAAATACTGAGAAAAAATAAATAAATTGACACATAAATTTAGAACAACTTTATCTAAATTTATTTTAAAAAATAAAGTTAATATGATTTTAAATAAAGTTTAATTATTATTTCAATTGCATGTTAGATATTTTACTTAAAACATCTAACACGTTATTTCCATAATTGTTCTTTTCTTGCGAAAGAAGATCCACTAAATATGCATTGATTATTTCAAAACAGACTTAAAGTAAATTAAAAATATATTGTGAGATTCTAATATTGTTATACAGTTTTGTGTCGACATTTTAATTTTCTAAAAAAGTTAAAGTTAATATGATTTTAAACAAGTTTAATAAATTAATAAATTAATAAAGTTTAATACAATTAATTTCTTACTTTTTTATTTTCTTATGGAGAAAATGTTCTAAAAATATTAATAAATTAAGTTTTAATAGTCTTAGTAATTTAGTTGACAGTCCTTTTAGACAATTATTAAATTTTTAAACAATTTTTAATTTAGGCTAGAATTTTGATTTTCTTTCTTAATTTATTTATTTGTTACCCTTAAAAAATAATTGTTATTTTCATACTATTTTATCAATTTTCGTGGAGCAAATATTCTAGAATTGGACAAAAAAACTTTGAGATAAAATTTGGTGTAAAAAACTTAAATAATTTTACTTTAAAATAATTATATCTTTGGTTCTTTTTAATTTATTTCGTAATTGTTAATGTACTATTTATTTTGAATTATAATTTTAAAGTTTTTTTAAATTTAGTTTAGTTTTGATTCTTTAAAAATAACAATTATTTTCTTACATTTGTATTTCACCATAGCAGATATTATGAAAATATTAATAGTTTAAAATTTATTTTTTTAATAATTTATTTGAGTTGGAAGTTCTTTTAAACAATTGTTAGTTTGGAATAAAAATTTCGATTTTTCTTGATTTCTTTTAGTTAGGAGTTTAAAAATAACAATTAATTTCTTACTTTTTTATTTTCTTATGGAGAGAATATTCTGAAAATATCAGTAAATTAAGTTTTAATATTCTCAGTAATTTTTTTTTTTGCGTCCTCTCTTCTCCTCCTCGGAGAGATCAACGAAGGATAAATTACATCGGTTGGGTTCCATGCTGCCAGAGGTAGACGTGCTCATCCCATCCGGTGCTGGCCAGCAGCCCCTCCACCAGAACGCTCATGTCGATCCCAACAGCGAATTCTGTGTGGTGATCATAACGAGCAAGCAATGCATCTTCGGCCAGGTAATCCCACATGCACACGGCCATGTCGTAGGAGCATGACATGAGAACGCTCTCCCGGTGCGGGGAGAAGCGCACGCGCCGCACCGCGTAGCCGTGGCCCTCTAGGGTTGTGATCGGTGTACGGGGGGCGCGAACGTCCCACACGCGGATGGACTTGTCGACGGAGGCCGTGGCGAGGCAGCACTCGTAGTACTTGTTCCAGTCGCAGGAGAGGATCTCGTGCTCATGGGTAGGGAGGACGATGTTGGACGTGGGCTCGCGCACGTCCCAGACGCGGGCGGTGCCGTCGCCGGAGGCGGAGGCGAAGACGTCGGCGTGGCGCGGGGACCACGCGGCGGCGTAGACGCAGTAGGCGTGCTCGTGGAAGGTGCGGACGGAGGCGGGGCGGTCGAGGGTCCAGAGCTTGAGGGTGCCGTCCCACGAAGCGGAGATGAAGGAGTCGCGCCGGATGGGGTTCCAGTCCACAGCGTGCGCCTCGCGGGTGTGCTCGTTGAGGGAGCGGACGGGGTTGTCGGAGGGAGGGAGGGAGACGTCCCAGAGCTTGAGGGAGCCGTCGGCTACGGCGGAGACGGCGAGCGATTCATGGGACTCGGACCAGCAGCAGTCGTAGATGCCGTCGGCGGTACCGAAGGCGGCGACCTCATCGAGGCCCGGAGGGCCGCCAGAAGGGGAGAGCTCGAGGACGTGGAGGCCGCCGTTACCGAGGATGCCGAAGTTTTGGGCCGTGGCGACGAGGAGGCGGCCCTCGAAGAAGGGGCTGAAGCGGACAGCGTAGCCGCTAAACGGCGTTTTGAACTCCGCCATCAAGGGCGATCCGGCGACCGGAGACGACGATCACGATCGAGGGAGAAGTTGATTGGTTGAGGTCTTTTTTTTTCTGTGGATTGATTGGGTTTAAGTTTCGAGTCAAGGCGAAAAGACGAAGAGAAAAAAGAGGATGAAAGGTTTTGAGTTTTGAGGGTTAAAAAAGGTTGAACGTCTGGGGACGGACGGATAAGTTTGAGTTGGGCTTGGATTCTTGACATAGAGTCCAGTTCAGCCCGCATAGCCCCAACTACTCTTGAACAACAAAAATAATGTTCAATTGAATTATTAATTATAAACAAATAACTTTGAAAGTCAGATAAAATTTCCATTATCAGAAAAAAGAAAGACAAGATAATTTCAATATTTTATACTTTCAATCAAACTAATATATTGAAATGCACTTATGTTACAGAAAATCTAATTATATAATATGTATTAAACTATATATATATATATATATATATATATATATATATATCGATCAAATAGAGGAAACCAAAATTATTGAAATTTGAAGTTTACCATTTTATTAGAAATATTGATGCCTAAGTAAAAATGTTAATATAAAATTTTATATTTAACTAGTTCTAAGTACACGTGTGATGCATGATTGATACTAAATCAATTATTATATAATTAAATTCAATTAAAATATTATTAAATATAAAAACTAAATTATCATATGAACTTGTGTTAATAAAATAATAAAATCCAATTCAATCCAAACCCAAAAAAATCAATTCGAATAATTTTTTTTTTACATTTTTGGGTTTGAACTAAAATAAGTCTGAGAATAAAAGAAACTTAAATAAGTACAAATAATTAAAATTATTATAGATAAACATATGCTGGAAATTATAAATAAACTTAAATAACATCGATGATTATTAGAATATTATAGATAATATCATATGCTGGAAATTTAAATTATATCTAAAATTTCTATTTTCTAAATCACTCATATAAGAAAATCAATAATTAAATATATTTAATCGGGGCTAATTATGCTATAATCTGATAAGTAATCTTAATTTGAAGTTTTAGATGTTTCAGAAATTTGAATGATTTAAAATAAAATTTATATTTGAATTTGCATTAAATTATTTTAATTTGTTTTACTGAGTTCAAAGTTTATTTATGCCGAGATTTTTAATTCTATTTTATAAACTTTAAAGATTATATAACCATGAATTATAATAGATTGCGAATCCAAGTTAAATTTCACAATTTATCTTACTATTAAACCAACTTAGAAATTCAGAGAGTCAAGTTGAATATACCTATAATCATCACATTATAATTTTACTTAATTTACTTTTATATCAATGATAAAAAAATTGACTACGACATTTTTTTATTATTATGAAAAATCGCAATTATATATTAACTTTAATTAATACAGTTTTAATAATAGTAGTAATAATGTATAAACATAATATTTTTTAGTAATATGCTTTTAAAATTATGAAGTTTAAATGTATTTTTTTTCTTTATTTGCTATGACTCTTTAAAAATAGTTATTGTATTTGATTATTTATTTTTTTCTTTACTTTGTTGATCGACTTTTATTTTTGAATTTTCTTAAAGAACTTTGGTTAGGACTCTTTTATATAACTAACTAGTCTATTAACTCACGGATATCAAACAACTAAAATATAAATATACAAATTATCTCAACTCAATTATCATAACATATATTTTTAATCTATATATAAAAATATTTTTTATAAGATATAAAAAAATACTTAACTTGCATGTCTTATATCATAATTTAATACTTATAAATTATTTAATTCTAACAAAAAATGTATATGAAAACAAAAATAGAGAATAAATATTTATTTGGTAAAATTAAAATTAACTAACAAAAATATCATATTAGCTTTTAATAATTCAATATTCTAATTTTAATAGTTAAACTTAATATGAAAACAAATAATTTACAAAAATAAGTTAAAATAAAATATGAAGAAAAATATTTTATTTCGTAAGCCAACTCAATCTCCCTTGTGTTTAATAATTTAAATTCAAATGTAATTTTTATATAAACTACAACGAAAATTAAAATAATATATAAAATATAAACATGTGACACCAAAATCTTTAATAACGAATATAATTTTATTAATTTTTTAGCACTTAAAGGCACAAACTACTTAATTACGCAAGAATAAGTTAATAATGATTTTAACTCAAACACTATATAATAATAAAAATATAATTAAATAGATATCTAGTGTAACTCTATGGGTATTTTCTATATATTTAAATTTATTGTTTTGCATCAAATAACTATCTATATTAGACATTTATAAATATGTCATATTATTTTTTTAAAAAAAAATAAAAGTATAATTTCATTTATTTTTACTTGAGTTTTCCTTGCTTTAAATAAATAATAGCTATCATATGATAGACAAAAATTTCGAAAATAATTGTAAATCTAAATTTAAAATTTTCTTAAATTTACTTTAAGATAATTATGAGATCTTTGGTTCTTTTAATTTATTTCGTAATGATTAAAGTACTGTTTATTCTGAATTATATTTTTAATGTTTTTAATTTACTTTAGTTACGAATATATAAAAATAATAATTATTTTCTTAAATTTTTATTTCTCCATGTTGCAAATTATTAGAAAATATTAATAGTTTAAAATTTATCTTTTTTTAATAATTTATTTGAGTTAGGACAGTTTAGAATTAAAATTTTGAATTTTCTTAATTTCTTTTAGTTAGGACTTTAAAAGTAACAATTAATTTCTTACTTTTTTATTTTCTTATGGAGAAAATGTTCTAAAAATATTAATAAATTAAGTTTTAATAGTCTTAGTAATTTAGTTGACAGTCCTTTTAGACAATTATTAAATTTTTAAACAATTTTTAATTTAGGCTAGAATTTTGATTTTCTTTCTTAATTTATTTATTTGTTACCCTTAAAAAATAATTGTTATTTTCATACTATTTTATCAATTTTCGTGGAGCAAATATTCTAGAATTGGACAAAAAAACTTTGAGATAAAATTTGGTGTAAAAAACTTAAATAATTTTACTTTAAAATA
>LTAE01013288.1:0-12789 GCA_001647135.1 Pontederia paniculata
CATACTGAGTGTCAAAACTCACGGGAGGTTCATCTCCCCTACGAATTCAATTTTGTAGGCAAATATGTTTATATAGATGGCGATGGCGCAGCGATAGCGTGATGGTGTTCGTGATGGATGGCTTGCACATGGCATAGGTCCTGGTCATAGATTGAGGATTGGCTTCCGCATTGACATGTACTTAGTGTTGACCAGTGGATTGGTCAAATGAAAGTCACTGATGTATAACGGTAGCGTCTCCAAAGTCAAGATTTTTGTCAGGTGGCAATGTCTGATTTTGGGGGCGTTACAACTACCTTTTGAAAATTCGCAGTGTCAAGAAACAAAATTTGATACTTTATGCATGTCATTGTTCTTATCCCACCAGACTAAACCCAAGGTACACTATCTGCAATGCAGAAATGAGCATGATCCGCTATATATAAGATTTCTACTTGAGAAATTAATGATATATCTTTACATAGTTCCAATAATAATAATAATATATAACAACAAGATCTATAAGAAATGCCAAATTCCGCCATATGAAGTTGTCTCTAACACAAATAGAACAGCTCCTTTTTTATCATCTTGTAAATAACTCATAGGTAGAAGTCAAATGTGCCACACTGTAAATATTTATTACTGATCAGAGAGAGAGAGAGAGAGAGAGAGAGAGAGAGAGAGAGAGGAATTCACCACATAATTTGGCTACCTGTCATGCATGGCTGGCCACCATGGATGGCAATGGCGAGTACATGGCCGGAACGGGCACGGGCCGCCGGAAAACGAAGCCGGAGAACCGGACAGTGGTTGTGAAGACGGAGAAGAACTCGATGGCGTAGCTGGCCATCTCATGCAGCCTGCAGAAGCTCTTCCTCAGGATGACAGCCATGACCACGACGGCTGCGTCCACCCAGCTGCTGCTGCTGCGCATGCTGTCCATCGATCGCCGATCGTTCGTCAGAGAGTACGTACTTCTCGTTGTCATCTAAAAGTTGCCGTCGAGTTCGATTCTGCAACAGCGACTGTTAGAAATCTTTTCTCCGGCAACAGACAGCATCTACCGATCTAATCTGACCATCTCTCTCTCTCTGTGATCTCTCTTTGTTTTTTTCTTCTTTTCTTTCAGGACTTTTTACTTTTTAGTTCCATGTCTGATATCATATGCTTGGGACAAGACCAAAAAGCCCTCCTCTTCCCCTGATTATTTTTGCCTTCTAAGCCAACCCTTCAATTTTATTTACTCCATATTTACTTTAGAGAAATAAAAATGTCACTTAATTTCTTTACTTTTTTATCTTTAATTTTTTAAAAAATATTGTGTTAAAGAAACAGCTGTTTAAATCATTTTAGGCGCTATATATAATGTATTACAATAAAATAACGATGATTATATGAATCTCATTAGACGCCGGTTAGTAGATAATGTGGAGCAAAAGTGTTATATATTATAATTAGAATAATTACAATGAGTTAAATTTTATTTTAATGATTCAATCATTAAAACATGTTAATAATGGAAAATTTATTTTATAAAATAACTATTGATATAGAAATAAGAATATGATGAGCTATCTAATGCCTGAACTTAATATAGAAAAAAGAATCTGAATAAATATAAAAGCGCAATGGGCATTATGCATTTCTGAAATACTTTTTATTTAGGTACAGCTAAAGAACAAAAAAAAAGTTCCATTTTAAAAGAACAACTAAAGAAAAAACACTTAGGGGTATTTCTGAGATATCGTTGTAGGTCTTTGGGTAGGGGCCCGCAAATGAGGACATTATGTGCTCATTCGTTAGGGACGAGGCTGAGAGAGAGAGAGAGAGTAGCCCCAAATGATCTTACTACTCTTTTTTGCTTATGTATGTGGGTATGACATTTGATCATATATCAATATTTGTCTGAGGGAATATATGAGATCCAAGGTAATGACAACTAGAATAAGATACGTTATTTAGTGTTCCCATATAAAAGTTAATGTTTAGTACTGACTTTGATGGAACAGTTGAAGACTTTGATTTCATGATTTTTTTTCACTAATGAGACTGTAAAATATTTTCCTAGCTATCAAACACAAAAAAAAACCAAAAAAAGCTAAATTATTGTTTCTTGTGCAAACAGTCTTACGTTGATTTAAAAAAAATAGTGTATTAAGAAATGCCCACGCAAAAAGTTGTACAAAAGAAACATGCAAAATTGTCATTTTGCACTCTGCTAGTGGAAGGCATGATGAGGCATTTGTTGCTCTATTATTTATGTCAGCTTAAACACGAACATATGAATTACGAAATCCCAACATAGAAAGGAGAGAATTAGATAACCACTGACCCAACATATATGATTAATTCCACACTAATCAAACAGGCTATGATTTTATGTACACACGCTCATGTAATGCACAGATTCAGCTGCATAATGATCAGCAGCAACAATAAAATCCAATAATATGGAGAAGGAGAATGATAATGAAATGTACAAGATCATCACAAGCCTACAGCCACTTGGGAGGATGCATTAATGCTAATGATTTATTTTCTTCCACCTATCAACTGGGAAAACCAGTGAAACTTGAACTTCAGTTCCTTGATTTGAGGCTTCCATCAGCATTCTTCAAGTCCATGAGTTCGTTGAATAATCTGTTCGTATAAACATATGGTTTCGGAGCATTTGTCAACGTCGTCTGTCCAACGCCACTACTAGTCTGCGCCTCTGTACCAGTTGCTTGGACGCCATTAACTCTGGAGCCAAACGAACTGTTTTGCTGCAAAGGCCTAGAAGAATGCACTGAAGGAAACGTTGGAGGAATATGGTAAGTACTTGACACAAATGGGTTGTGGTTAGCGCTGGCAGGAGCAGTATCCCATGGTGGAGGTATGTAACTAGATGACTCGTAGGAATACTGAGGTTGAGACTGTGGTTGAGGTGGGGAACGATGACGTTGAGGAACAGCCCATGGTGCCACATAAGAATATGTCTGATCGCCAGCATATGCTAGGGGATTATCAAGATGACCCTGTTCTCTAAAATTGAGAGGTGAAGGCAATCCAGTTTGGTTTGATGCAGATGGAGGTGCCAATGGGCTATGTGGTGGGGATTGGTTTGAAGACAAGGTGATGCTTAGAAGCTCAATCATGTCTTGCTCCTTTGTTGCAGTCCTAACCGGTGTTGGGGGATCAGCTAGCAACAAGGCATTTGCAGCCTCAGGAGATGATGCATCTTTGGTGCTTGGAGCCGTCGGGGATGTTGAAACATTTCCTACTGTTTCTGAACTAGAATGATCAGTTGTCAAATGTGTGTTATTGGAGTCTGCTGCACAAGGCTTTGAGTTCCTGCATAGAGGCGAAGTAAGATCTTAGTTACAAAAGCTTCATTTATATGTGCAAACTTTGAGTTCCTACACAGAGGCAAAGTAAGGAGATCTTAGTCACAAGCTTTATTTATATGCACAAACGATATATAGGCTAGTTTAAAAAGAGACCTTCGGGCTAATTGAGCAAAATCATCATCCTCGTCCTCCTCTTCATCATAATCTACACGGGTCACAACAGGTGGAGAAACAATATATGTACTTGAGCCAGGAAAAGATTGGGATGTTTCAGATGGTAGAGGTGAACCAGAATCAATGGCATCATGCTTTGCCAGCAGAGTTTGCAAGTTGTCATTCAATTCAAGACCTTTAGCCAACAGTTCCTCATCCCTGCAAACATAAGAAAAAAACTCCAAATTTTAACTTCAGAAAGTGTGAAGAACATACCTTACAGCTAATGCTGTTTAGGGAATACATCCTGATAACCGAAACCCATATGGAATTACACAAGAATCTTACAGAAGGACAATAACCATGCATTGTTAGGATGCTCAGTCATAGAGAATTTTCAAGCAACTTTAGCAGTCTCTTCCATCATATATATAACAATTTCTGATGATGTAATTCAACAAATGAGATTGCTTTGGAGGAAAATAAAAAAATATTGAACAAACTAAAATATTTTAACAAAATTAATTATCTGACAAATGATGTGGCATATACCTGGTGAAATTGATCAACTTCCTTAGTTTCTTTTGGTTGGAACGACATTGGATGACAAGATCAATGATGACTTCATCTTTAACAGCCTAAAGGAAAGCAAAATATTAAATGTCCACTTACAATAACATATTCATAAGGTGGGAATAAAATTCATAGTTTCGTACTAATATTAGAGTTATTTCCAATTGGCAAGGATAATGGTTAAACACATACCCTCTGGTCATTCGGGTTAATAGCTTTCAGCATGTCACTTAAAAGCTCCATTACACTCTGCATGCCACCAAGGTCTGATATGCTGACCAGTGGACAAACATGAAGCAGAGGGTCAATGGAAGCATATTATTGTTCACCTCCAAAGAGTGGTAAAAATATTGACAGCTACAGGATAGGACACAGCAGTTCTGCAGTTACAAAAAACAAGGACAACGAAATACCTCAAATTTGCCATCTCTGATGCCATAGCTTCTTCCAGCCGCACAGCGGAGGTGCTGGGAATACCATAACCTATGGGAGGTTTTATAGGCGCAGGTTTTGCATGTGAAATAGGTGGAGTAAATATCAGAGCAGAATCAGGTGAGCGATTTGGGAACTGTACTCCAGAGCTCTGCAAATTGGCAAAGTGAATCATACAATGCTGTTTTAATTTATTTAAGCAGCATTCATGAGCAATTTTCCACAAGTAACTAACAGAAATCAAGGAAGAAACAAGCAAGTACAATAATAGAACACAGTTGGAGACAACAAAAAATAAACAATTAGAAGTGAACAAGGATGAAACATAGATTCTAAGCAGAAGAGTTTCATTAGTTCAGGAAAAACAGAATGCCCAAAGAGCAAATGATATAATTTAACGTTAAATTATGTACCTTCAGCTCAGAATATGCCAAGTAGTACTGAGGATACTTTCCTCCAAGCCCACCAAATGCTTCTTGCCAAGAATCAAGCAATACCAGAATTTTGTCTCTTACACGCATATCTGTCTGAAGTAGAAAGACAGTAAAATAAGAACTCTCAAGCACATATATCAATGCCAAGATATTGCCAAGAAAAACAAAAGAAAATCATAAAGTAGAATTCTTTGAGTTTCTTATAATATATTTGAAAAAGACGACAAGCTGTTGTAATTGTCATCTTATTATGTCATTGTTATGAAAAATAGGCGAGAGAGAGATCAACAGAGCGAAGACACACGGATTTACAAGGTTCACCTTTAACTGGACTACGTCCTCGGGCGACGGCTAGAATTGTTTCTTTGATGTGGAAAAACAACAGATGATACAAGATACAGAATAACNTGATGCGCAGGGGGTCATATGGGTTTCCACTAGGTTAAGATTCAAGGCATTATCAACAGTCATATATTGAAAATACTTTTTGAAAGGAGAAAATATATGCGTTTAAAGAATGCATTGTGCATGATTTCGATAAATCTTGTGAAAATAGTAGCACAATGTGATCTACCCTCATAGATGGCAAAAACTAAGGGTCTATAATAAATGAGGTACAAATCGCTTTAAACACATTGTAATATTTTTTGTAAAAAGAAACCGTTTTCGAGAGAAAAAAACAACACATTTTTTGCAATAGATAAAAGCAACCTGTAAATAGAAAAAGAAAAGGTTTGTGAAACAAGGACAAACTGCAGGTTTTTAGAGAAAAAGGAAGCGAAAAGGCTAACCTTCTTTCTAACAATTTTGACCATCTCTTGCAGAATTTCGCGTTCAACAACTTGAAAATGCACAAAATCACCACAATTTTTTATCATAGTTTCTAACAACTGTAGAAAGAAAGAAAAAATATTAGTCGAGCATGTCAAAATTTTAAAAGAAATTGTCTATGGCAAGTCAAATCAAGTTAAGAAATCTTCCAAATGGTTAGAATTTATGAGATTTTACAGTATAATTAAGAAATATAAAACGTGGTACCTATAAATACAAAAAAATAGCAACATCAAAATTAATGACTGACGGATCACCTCTAATTAATTCACACCATTTTCCAAATAAGGCATAGCAAAGAAAAAGTTGTAAAATCTGATATTACAAGGACTTGTAAGAACTGTACGTACAGTTAAAGCAAGAAACTGAACATTTGGGCTTTTATGTTGCAACCTTTTCTTGACTGCTTTCATCACATCCTTTGCCAGCCTAACCAATTAACTTTATTAGCTTCAGAAAAAGTTAAAAAGCACCAAAAATACGGGGAAACTTATCCAGTTAGACTAATGCAATGTAACAAACACAGAATCCAGTCACACATATTGACACAAAGGAATAGTGGCCTATGAAAACACATTTCTAAGTCATCAAATAAACAAGGTAAGCATCTTTCTCCAAATACATTTCTTCCATAACTTAAGGAATGAGAAACAAAGAAAGATAGCCTACATCAAATTCTTTTATATGAAAAACCTTACCATCAGTTGACTTTAGTTCACATCAAGGCCATAGGCCCAAATCGTATGTTATGCCTTCAAGGTTCAAACACAATCAGTACATTATGTTTCCCTTTTTGTGACTCAGATGACTACTATTGAGTTCAAGATTTATTTCTATTAGAGCAGTTAACCAGTAATTATTACAATATAATTATAACTATAACTTTTTTAGAAATAGCGTAATCCACTCATTTCGTAATTTCTGCATCTTCATTTCAAATTTGCATTTGCGGCTTTTAGGTTCACCATCATCCAAATATTTTACAGAAGGTCTGGTGGGAGTAATGAGAATTTTATCCATATGCTGACTGGAAATTTTGGTTTTGTTATTACAGCAAAGGTTTCATGTTTTTAATGCTCCACGCCAGACATCCTATGTAAGATAAAATAAGTACTAGAATCAACAACAAATGCATCTTTTCAATCTTTACTTCAAAGGTCACCTCAAAACAATTACATCACTAATGATTACTTCCCTATGCTTTGAACAGAACTTGTGACTATCTGAAAAATTTGCAAAGAGGAAACAATTAGCAACCCCCGACAACAATGAATCTAACACCAAGGCAAGGATACTTCCATCCAACGCAGGATCAAAATTTTATCAAGAAACAAGAATAATAAGAAATAATTTAAGAACAACAAGTGCATCAAAACGGCACTTTTTTTTCCAAACCCAAAATCAACCATGGGGATGCAAAAGGGCAATCAATTGCACAGAAAAGAAATAAATTTCAACCTATAAGCCATATCTCTAAACCAACAGATTAATAACAAGAACCCTAGAAGAGAGAAGCGAAATCCAGCTCAGTCTAGACGGCAGGAAATAAATTTGCGAGAAGGTAGCGAACTCTTCAGGAGAGCAGGGCACGGATCACTCACCAGTGCGCGGAGTTGACGGAATCGCATATTTCCATGTTCAGAGTCCAATCCGGATCGATCAGGAGGTCGCTGGTGGCCTTTTCCACCTGCACCACCATCGCTGAAGAAGACGACGACATCTTTCCCTCCGGCAAGGAACCTCGACGCCGACGAAGGGGCACCAAAAAGACGACGAGAACACAAAGACGAGATTTTATTGTGGTCAGCTCTCCGTTTTTTCCCCTCTCTGTAGCGTCTCTAATGGAGCGATAAGAACAACTCCGGCTTTCTGAGCGCCGTTAAAAGTGAACACGAAGAGATAAAACTTTCTCAGCGTGTTTGGTTAAGGGATAAAGATTCCTTTGTTTATATTCAAATAATCGAAGTTTATACCTAATTTCTATTGAGAATAATTTTGTCATTAAAAAAAATTATGCTCAATTTAAATATAAATGTGCCAAAAGTTATATTTAAATCTAATATTTAATAAAAAACAAATTTGAACAAATTAGTATATAAAATAAATATTTAATAAAAATAATTAACAAGTTAAATATTTAAATAAATCCAAACTCTTTTATATAAAAAGATTTAATAAAAAACATATAAATGTATAATATTGTATAAATATAATTAAAACAAAAAAATAGTGCATTTGATTTAAAATTTTAATTCTTAGTATCCAATAGAAATATAGATTTAATAAACTACATTTATAGATTGTATTGTTGAGAAACTAACAAAAAAATATTATTTATAATTGTATGTTTATTAATGATAATTAATTCATCATAAAATAATGAAAATATTGTTTTAATTTTTTTAATATTTTATAAATAAAAATATATAACTTATACTTATATATTCTCATATTCAACCAAACACATATTGAAATAACTCACAAAATATTTTAGAACTATACCATAAGTATAATTATACTTATTCCTGATATAACACATAGTGAACCAAACACATTCAAAGGGTATCTTAATATGATTCGCAATCATGTCCTGTTTGAGGAGAGATTTTTTTGTCTCATCTGATTTATTTTCAAATTTTATAAATTTATAGACACTTTATTTTTTTTATAAAAAAATATAAAAGTGTCACATACTAATTTATTCATTTATGTCAAATATATTTTTTAATTATAGAAATTTAAATTTGTCATTGCAATGTATTACTAACATTATCTATCCATATAGAAAAATGAACAAATTGAAGGTGCCATATTACCTATCTCCCCAATCATATTTTTTATCCTAAATTGACAAGACCTACATTAATCCTTATAAATAAATAAATATTTTTAATAATAAATTATAATTATAATTCTAAAATTTGGTTGTTAAATGATGTATGGTATTTTTCCTAATCTCTTAAAAGATGATACGATAATTTCAAAATATAAATTCTAAACCCATTTCTCCAAATTTAAATTTAAATAAATTTAAGTTACAAGGATTTTATTAATCTGAAAAAGGGAAAATTGTAGACATATGATATATATACCATATGTCAACAATCGCGATCTACAAATCAAAATGAGGCTCCTTGCACCATTATCATTTCATCAAATTAAACTACTTATCTGAAGAGAAAAATATATATGTATTAATGAGTTATTATTGTTCATATCTAATGACTTAGATTTTGTTGTATGATCTTTGTGTACATGTATGTTTACTGAGATATCGAATAACAAAAATAGGACAACAAAAATATGTCCACATAAAAACATAATCATGTGACATGTATGACAAGAATTCTACTATTTAAAAAAAAATCAAGATCCTTTTGTATATAAAAAAAGTGGCCAATATCTTTAAATTTGCCCTGTCGTGTACTCAAAAGTCACTCAACTAACGCCTAGTGCCCAAAGCATTATCCTTTATCGTGCCTTCATGGATCAAGACGTCATCTATATGGCCTGCTATGCCCATATCTTGATATCGAGAACAAATATATATTACTAAAAGAATGAGAGAATTCATTGTGTCAAGATTGAATTCAGATAAAAAATGAATAATTTATATTAGAAGATATTTTTAGTGTAGCATATAAATGATCACTGTTCACTCATACAAAAAAAATATTGCTACTTTCTGTGCTGCGATACATATTTCTTTTTCTCTTTATATTATTCAAGTTGTGAAAATAGACCTCACTTTTCTTTTTTTATTGACGTTGAAATATCCAGAGGGTCTACTATATGGTCGTAAATTCAGTTTAAAACAGGAAGTACTAAAATTAAATCTCTTTATAACAATAATAATTCTTTGTTATTTCATTTGACCAAATTAATTAATTGCGTGATGCCAATGTTTTATTAAGAATAGTTAATTATTAAAAAATAATAGATTTTTCATTTGGTAACTGGATGGCGGAGTCAGTATACAGCTCATTGCCGGAGTATATATTGGAAGCTTAGAAACAATTATTTTGATAGACATGCAAATATGCAATCAATTTTATTGATTGCAATGGTTGGATGACACAATTTAATAGCTATGGGGGGCTACGAAAAGAAGTTCAAATTTCAAGTAATATACTAATATCTTTTAAAAATTTTATATTTTAATTTTAATTTTTTTTATGTTGACATAAATGAGTCAGAAAACATCACGCCAATAACCATATGTTAGAATGGTCATAAATGTAAAAATATCTAATTAGACCGCGGGGCCGCGCGCGGCGGATCCGGCCGTGTTGTAGCCGGATCCGGCCTCGCTGTGGCCGATCTGGCGGCGCGCGGCAGATCCGGCGAGCGCGTCCTTCACCATTCTTCTTCTTTGAGTTCGTTCGACACCGCACGCGCTTGAGTTCCTTGGACGCCGACAGTGTTCTTCTTTTGTANGGCCGATCTGGCGGCGCGCGGCAGATCCGGCGAGCGCGTCCTTCACCATTCTTCTTCTTTGAGTTCGTTCGACACCGCACGCGCTTGAGTTCCTTGGACGCCGACAGTGTTCTTCTTTTGTAATTTTTTATAATTATTTGTAATATTATGTAATTTTCATATAATTTTTTTAATATTTCGTAATTTATTTGTAATATTCTGTAATTTTCTGTAATCCCTCTGTAATATTCTGTAATATTTTTTGTAATCATATGTAATATTTTTTAATATTCTATATTTTTTTGTAATCTTTTTGTAATATTCTGTATTTTTTTAATTATCTGTAATTTTCTGTAATTAATGAATGGTATACATTTTAAAATGAGTGTAGTATTTTGAAAATATATGTAAAATAAAATATATATTATTTTAAATATTTGTAATCATATGTAGTATATTTTAATTAATATTAACTTTTTTTGTAAATAATTATTTTTTTAATTTTTTTGAAAATTCTGATGGAATTAAGTGCCCCTCAGAATTTCTGAGGGGTTTTGAATCCGTCAAAAACGTCCGTCAGAATTTCTGACGAGCTCAAAACCCGTCAGAAATATTTTTCCAACGAGATTTTTTCTGATTTTTTTTCAGTCAGAAATTCCGCCAGAAAAGGGGTTTCTGACGGATTTTTCTTATTTTTCCGTCAGAAATTCTGTCAGAAAATATTAAATTTCTTGTAGTGTAAGATTATGCTACATATTTGCTATAAAAAAATTGAGGGGCCATACTGAAATAGCTATTTATAGTTTACTAAAAGTTGCGTCAATTTTTTTATGCATACTCAAAATTATAAACTATTAAATTACTCAAGTTTTATTATAATAAAAAGATAAGAAAAGAGAAATAACTGAGATACAAACTCAACTAAAGATGTTTTGAAGTTCACAAAATCATAAATAAAGAAAAAAATCATGTTTTCTAATATCTGAGTCGTCCACATGTTTATAGCAAATAAATTAGTAAAATATATTGAAAGCTTAATTATCACATTTCTTATATATAATTCTAAGTCAACAATCATTTTCAATTTCATAGTTTTTGTTGTAGATGTGGCCAGCACTAGCCACTGTCCGCCGAAGATTGCGCAAGCCAACAAACCAACAAATACGGAGGCGACGAGGTTGTTGTTACGAACGCAACGACTAGAGTTGCATGTGTCCATTGGAACAAAATGTGGCGCAATGGTTGCGCGATTTCGTCGGATGATCAGCTGCAGCGACAGGGCATTATGTGATTTGCCGAAAGAAAGACAATCTATTGGGTGCAAATGGGTATTCAAGAGAAAGTACCGTGTTGGCGGTTCTCTTGATAGGCACAAAGCAAGATTGATGGTCAAGGATTATACTCAAAAAGCCGGGATTGATTTTCAGGAGACTTATTCTTCAATGACTAAGTTTGCGTCGATCAGAACGATCTTAGCTTTAGTGACATATATGAATTTGGAGCTGTTCCAAATGGATGTCAAGATAGAGTTCCTGAATAAAGACCTGTCTGAAGACGTATATATGCGATAATCTGAAGGGTTTCAGGTGAAAGGTCAGGAGGATCAAGTGTATAAACTCCGAAAATCATTATATCACTTGAAGCAATTGTCTAGGCCATGGTATTTGAAAATTCCATGAGACGATAATCCAATTTAGTTTCAGGACAAACAAATTGGATCACTCTGTCTACATCAAGAAGAGTGAGAACAATTTTGTGATATTATCATTATATGTAGATGGAATATTGCTTGTCGGTAATGATGTAGAAATTCTCAATGAAATCAAGGATAAATTGAGTAAAAGATCTGAAATGACAGACATGGATGAGGCCTACTAGATACTGAGCATTCAAATCAGTCGTGACAAAAACTCAAGAAGCTTGAGTTTAAGTCAGGAATAGTACATTAATAAGGTACTGAGGAGGTTCGGGATGCAGAATAGCAGTCTCGTGCCGACACCGCTAGTAGTTGGGAAGAGACTGAGTAAAAGTCAGTGTCCCAATACAGGACAAGAACCTTTGGATGAGTCTTATGCAGAAGCAGTGGGCAGCCTAATGTATGCGATGCTTTGTACGAGACCCGATTTAACTTATGCGGTAAGCTTGGTTAGCAGATTTCAAAGTAATCATGAAAAGACTCACTGAGTAACCATTAAGAGGATACTTCGATATCTGAAAGGCACGGTACAATTGAGATTGACATACCAAGCTGATACACTTGAGGCAATAGGGTATTCGGATGCACACTTCGGTGGTGATATAAACTATCGGAAGTCTACGTCAGGTCACTTATTCCTTCTGGGTGGTGCAACCATTTCTTGGGAAAGCAAGAAACATGGATGTGTGGTCAGACACACACAGAAGGATGAGTATGTTGCTTGTTTAACAGCCACCCATGGTGTATGGTTCAGACATTTTCTTTTAGAACTATTACTCGATCTGGTCAGAGGACCATTACATATGTATTGTAACAATCAAGCTGCGATAAGCTTGATACACAGTGGAGCCAATAGTTCAAAAGGAAAATACATTGAGATTGAGTATCACTATATTCAGGATATAGTTGATAAAAAGGAAGTGACAATGACTTACATGCATAC
>LTAE01013290.1:0-12786 GCA_001647135.1 Pontederia paniculata
TATATATATATATATATATATATATTTATATGCATCTAAATGCTCATTAAACATTTATTAAATTTCAATATAAATGATCTCCACTATAATTTTAAAGTTAATTAATATTGAATCCTAAGTTATCATATTCATTAACATTATTTACTTAATCTTGTAATTGGCTATTATTTTCTATATTTAGTCCCTCATTTAGCAACCATATTAGTCAATAGTAATCAATTAATGAATATCATTAATCCTAACATTAAATATAATAACCTAATACCAATTAAATTACCATCTCTATCAATTAACAACTTCTCCTACAGAAATCATATCTAAGAGGGATGTCGAATGGAGTTTGCCTATCTATATGATGCGTAAAATCATACGTGTAAAAACTCGACAAGTGAACCGATCACACAAGTAATAAAGAGTGAATATTGAGTTGCCAATCCAAGAGACTAATGAATTTTAAAATATGAAATCTTATCTGAAAACTTGAAAAGAGGAGTTTTAAAAATTTATTTTGAAAAGAAAAGATAAAATAAAAGATGAGATTAGGATTTCTAAAAAAGACTTCAATTAGATACATTGGTTAGGGTTAGAATTATGTTTCACCACCGTTATCTCTTGGATTTAATCAATTAAAATGTCTGAATATTATAGGAAGATATGAACCACATTAATCACAAATAAATTAAGTTAAAATATATTGAAATCAAATCCTAAATTGTTAGACCTCTCTCGAGTGAATAGCAACCCACAATCTATGAATTCCGAAATCGGATAGACATAAACCCTTGCATCCGAAAAGATGAATGCCTGAAAATGATCGAAAATAAGTATGGCAGAAAAATGGCCCGCGTCGCGTCTGAAAACGGGCCACGTCTAGGCAAAGATAAACACAACTCGCGAAGATGAGAGAGAACATTGTTGAGTCGGCTAAGATCACAACTGCGTTCCTCAAAGAAATTAATATAAACTTCAGAAACCGGTCGCGCAGGGTAACACGACACTCTAAAACGTGGAGAAACACATCGACTCGGCTAAGATCACGACCGCGTTTCTCTTCGATTAAAATATCCAGAGTACGTGCAAAACAAAGTCGTAAACGGTGGCGTACATGTGAAAACGGCCCGCGTTCGATGAACACGGTCCATTTTGACCTTTGCTGAAATATATATTCAATTAAAATTGAGAGAAAATTAAGCATGATTAATTACAGACTAATCATGATTAATTCAGAGTAAAGTACTAACAATATCTTTCGATTAATGCTATTAACATACTCAATAAACATTAATAACATAAAAATCTAGATGCAAGTTCATCTAATATTAGAGAGTAAATTAATCCAAGAGAATAACAAGGTTTAACAAAATTCTTTCCCTAACACAATCAACTAAAATTAAAAGAAGAGAAAACTATAACTAATAGATTCTGCATAACTCTGTCGTTAGGTCTCCTTCTCTCTACACCAGGGCTTCAGAACCTTTGTAGAGAATTCTTGAATGAGAGACATATCTCCTCCTAGGGTTACAAATGGCTCTATTTATAAGAAAAAGCTGAGACGAGAGCCCTATATCGGATGGTTCAAATTAAAAGTTTATTTCTTGTACATCAAGTCGCTATCAAGAGTCGTTCGTCTTGTCGAACCACCATATTATGTGATATTGGACCACATTGACTTGTAAAAAAGGCTTGCATTGATCTGGTAGGGGTTGGAGTCGTACACAATTTGGAGTGTGGACTGTTTTGGTTGAAGCCACTATTTTGACGTGGAACATGGCCGTGACTAGGGCTGATGTGGTTAGAAAATGCCCCATTCTGGACAAGCGCGGTTCGTGTTGTATCAACATTTGAAGTTGATGATCGCAGCGCCGAACACGACCCGTTTTGATGCAGACGCAGCCTGTGTTCAACTTGAATCATTGGATGATGCAGGTTCTTCAACCTTATATTTTGAATTCTTTGAAGTTTTGAAATTCTTTTGCCTGAAAATTTCACCAACAGAGAACACATGGGTAGTTTCTGACTCAAAAACAAAATACTAATGGTCCATTTTTTGATGGGCGAACGATGAGAACCTAGGGTCCGATGGGGGAAGTCACATTCGTCCCATCGCAAGCACCTACAATGATATCAATTGAAAATCATGCATAAACATATGTCAAAAACTAAGAAAATGACATGAAATGGATGCATGCAACATGTATAGTTTTGCTCTCATCACTATACATCACCATTGCTATCCAATGTTTCATAATGGTCAAAGTAGCAGCATCCGATGATGGCGACTATGAACAGAGGTCCCAGATGAAAGCTCAATGCTCCAACGATGGCATGATAGGGGCTAATTATTGCAATATAAATCACGACATTAGATCAATAAGTGAGCAGAGGACTTCTGATGCGTGCTAGTTGTGTAGAAAATCTCGTTAGCAAGTGCATTAGTCGTATCAAATAATAGTTCAATGGTGACTTGAGTATCAATCCCACGAGAACTAATATTAATAGTATCTATCTACTCTCTTCAACTAATAGGAGATAATAGGGTTGTGATATGTATGATCTTTAATAGAAAATGATGAAAAGAAAAGAAAAGAGTTTGATGACAAGAGCCCTTTGAATCAGGATTATACAAGATGAATAAGGATAAATTCAATTTCAATCCGAGTTTAATGAATGTTCAATTTAACTCAACACATATGAGGACTAGGATATACTTAAAATTTGATGTACTCTTCAGGCTGCACCATCTGCCTCAATTCTAAGAGACTTGACTATTCTTATCCAAGATGTCAATATAATCTAATAGGAATTTGAGATGTGTTAAGATGTATTTTTTAAGTTGTGGATTGTTCCTCTTCAAGATGTCAATCTCATAGACCTCACACGTAGGGTATTCCTCTCTAGGATTCTACCTAAGTATGATATGCAATGCTTTGACTTAGAATTAAAAAATCAGTTTCAATTATCAAGGAGAAATACAAGCTCTCTATTCCTCTCTAGGATGCTACCAAGGATTCGAACACTCAAAAATTCATAAATGAGCATTAAAGATAGCATGCATATGTGTAAGAAATTAAAGATCTAAAATTAATTCAACAAGGATTCAAGAGTTTTTCCCTTACAATAATAATTCTCCAAAAAAAGTAGACTAAAATTATTACAAATGGAGTTCACCCTTTAAAAATTGAGAAGAGAATATTATAATACTTAGGATATAAGACACCTTGACTTGACGATCTCCTTCTTCAAAAGTCTGCGTAGAAATTTTTCTTCTCATTCACTCGATGTTCTCTCACAAAATCTCTTCAAATTCTCAATTCTAAAATTCCTAACTTTAAGAATCTCTCAAAATAATTTTTTTAGGGTTTATTTACAGGTTTTGAGAGTCCTTTTGATGATAAACTTTGTTTTTGAGAAGATATGCTTAAATTGGGATAAAATATAAATGAAATGGAGTTAAGAATCGATAATTAAATTTTCTCCTCGAATTGTCATGGCCCCTGACGGAAATGCCACGATCGTGACCGAAGCACTCTTCAACATTGCCCAATGTCATGGCACGTGATATGAGAATCACGACCGTGACCGAGACATATTCTCAAATATTTGTGCATTGTTACGGTCCGTGATCTGGGAATCACGGTCGTGTCGAGAGCGTCCTTTTTATTCTTATCACGTCATGGCCTGTGATGAAATTAGCATGGACGTGATCTTATACCTATGAATCTTTTCTTCGACGTGATCATAGGCATGAAACTTGTCTCATAACCCGTGAAATCGTTCCACACGAGCGTGATATATGTTGTTCATGAGTCAATGTCCTATCGTGTTTTCACAGCCATGAAGTGGGTTTCACGGCCCATGAAATCTCTTATTGCATGCTCATGATCGTGACTTTCCAATTTTTTTATTTTTTTTGTCAGTTTAATGTCCGAGGCATATTCTCCAATATTTGTGCATTGTCACGACCCGTGATATGAGAATCACGATCGTGACCAAAGCGTCCTTTTTATTCTTATCGTGTCATGACCTGTGATGAAATTAGCACAGACGTGACCGTATACTTGCGAATCTTTTCTTCGACGAGTTTCACGACCCGTGAAATCATTCCGCATGAGCATGATATATGTCGTTCATGAGTCGATGTCTTGTTGCGTTTTCACATCCTTGATGGGTTTCACGACCCATGAAATCTCTTATTGCATGCTCACAATCATGAGTTGACTGTCACGGTCATGACTTTCCAATTTTTAATGAATTCTTTGTCAATTTATCTCCGATTTTAGTCTAGATTCTTGTGGTCTTCCTCGGTCCCGCTGCCAAATACCTTGGACACACAAAAACACAACATTAGGTACACTACGACTCTAAAAATTAAAATAACGTGAAATGAAGAATAAAATAATGCATATGATGATGAAAATGATGAAAATCGAATTAAATATGTTATGAAAAATTGACTAAATTAGCACGCATCAGCTTCGTGGTTATACCACATGTAATGCTCATTGGAAAACGGATCGGACCTCAGGTGTGAATCACCTTCTCCAACTTCGGCACCGATCGACCAACGATGGCTCCTAATCGGCACGTCGTCTCCCAAGATCGAAAGATGCGGTGTCAGCGTACTCCATGAACCATACAAAGAATCTGCCCATGGATCCCCACCGTGAGGATGGCGAACAAATCCAACATAAGGTGGCCGGAAATCCGTCTGCGCATCGAAGACAAAGGCTCAAGCTCAAGTTGTTTTCTCTCCATGATACTGCTCGATGTCGATACTGATGTGCGCACCTCTTCGAGCTCATAGATGATGCATCCATTGCTAGAAATGATGGCGTCAGGTTGCCGTAGTATCACCATCGAGTTGGAAGGAGGAGAGAAGAATGACAAAGAGAGACAAGGGAAGAAGGGAAGAGAAAAGGGTAGCCTCCTTTTATAAACCTTGGTGCCACATGTCATAGATCGAACAATCAATCCAAATATTTTTCGTTTTATTTATTTATTATTTCAGTCCAATGAAACTACAACATTGCCCTCATGGTTCAAAGAATTTGTAGTTTTGCCATTGAGCTTTGTGTAGTTTGGGCTAGAGTTTACTATTCGTCTTTGCTTTTCAAATTGAATAATTATTCGATGCCGATCAGTTTGATTATCTTGTTGAAATAGTTTTCTTCCATTTAATTCACACAAAAAAGAAACACCCATAACGAATCTCGCTCTGATATTACTTGTTGTGAATTTTTCTTTGAGTTCTTATATATGAATTAAATAAATTAAATCAATGTCATATATAAAAAAATGATATAAGACAAAAGAGACATCAAATTTTATTTGAATAAATCATCCAACAAGAAAGAAGAAAATAACGTAACAATCAAAGAACAATTTTATTATATCAAAAATGAATTACAAGATCTTTTAGATTTGGTTCAAACTTGAAACAATAATCCAATATGAGTAAATCAACAAATGTCCTTTGAAAGAATATAAAATAAACAACAAGAACAATATCACTTGGTTATTATGATTTTTCTATAATCACAATATAAAAAAAAACATTGACAGCCTATCAGTCTAACTATATTTTTTATTTTACTCCTCAAGAAGAATGTCTCTATTTTTTTTTCTCAAAACCTTTCCTCCTCTCTTATTCTTACCACCAAGAGAAATCAACTTCCCTTTTTTTATTATATCCAGATATTAAAAGACACCAACTTTTTTCTCTCTTCATATTCTTCAGGCGCTACACCTCTATATAAAGAGTTCTATTTATTTCATGTGAGTATTATTAATTTTGATGAAAAAATAAGTGCTTTATGGCTGTGTAGAAGTGTGTAGTTCATGAAAGAATGTCGATGATTCATGCTCTTAAATGGGATCTTGTGGTACCATTCATCATCCTATTGTTGGTCTATTATAACTTTGAAGCTGCTGGAGGAACATCTGTTAATTAGAGATGATGTTGTGGATATATGTAAAGATGTGGGAAATGGAGAATCAGAGGGGTGAACAAATCAGATTCCATCTAATTGATGAGGATGACAACTACATGATGAAATGTAGCAATAAGTTCAAACAATTTCCTCGTTCAAGAACGCAGCTTGTTGCAAGAAGCTACAAGCACATATGTACACTATGCACTCGGTATAAAGGATTTATATAAACATGCAGCGATTTTAATTACTCAAACATCAAGAATTACCAACTATATAGTCCCTATCACAGTATCACCTAGGCTAGTCATCATAGTTTAAGTCACTGTTTGTAGTTGTTGATGATGCCCTTGGTGGAGGTGCATTTAGACTTCCAAACCCAGATCCAAATGTCTTCCATTGAGTTGAAACAGAAACAGACTTGTTGGCATTGACAGGGTTCGAGTTTCTTGTCTTTAGTAAGTCGAGTATCTCTACGAAGCCCTGAATACGTCGCACCTGAGAAATGAATTTCAGATTAACAAAAAGTCATGTTGTAGTGTGCTTCACAGTAAAGTAAATGAACAATCATCAATAACTATATGTTCTCTAGCAATGAATGGGAACAGAATTGTGAGTAGTAGAGGATTTTAAGGTCTATTATGAGAGTTCCAGAATATGAAGATTTGAGAGTGTTTCTGATTCTGAAATTTGTTCTTTTACATTTAAATTTGTACGTGCAAAATTGGTTACAAGCATTATTTATTACACAAGAATTACACTTCAACATGGTAGTATTTGTTGGAAGTATTCATGGTCTACAGCATCAAACCTGACTATCCTATATTGATTGGTCATTCTGTTTTCTAAAGGGATTGACCATCCTTCTTCCAAAGCATAAATAACATGGGCCCACAGCTCGATTGGGATATTGAATCTTAAAATTTGGACCCCATTTTTTATATGTACCTTAATATTCCCTATATATATATATATATATATATATTTATGTGTGTGTGTGCGCGTGCGCGCATATATATATAAATATATATGTTGACGTGCCTTGAATTAACCGTAACTTAAACTGAAACTATGGAAAATGACAAACATTTGTGGCAAAGTTGGAGGCTTGAGCTTAGTGGCCAAGCTCGTAACCAAACATGCTTCTTGGAGGTACAAAGAGTGAAAACTCCAGAAGTAGGGTATAGAGACACTACTACTTTTACTCGTAATGAAATCTTTCGACGGATGTTCCTAGAAAATCGTGTCAATTTTTATGTCACTTGACTTTACTTCCATTTGTGTTGATTCATCGTCATTTGACTCATGTTTCAAATCACATCTACAATTTATTTATATTTTGCAATTAATATGTGCTTAAAAGTGGCTAAACCAATGTCGACCAATGGTAAGGTCAAGTTTGATGGTAATTTAATGACTTAGTAGGTATACAATTTGTATGGTCTCCGATGGACTAATCTAGAGGATATTTATGGTTCAATCGACAGAATATACTGAGTCCCAATAAATTCTAATTCAGTCATCATTTCTTCCAAATTTGAATGAATATTCCAGATAAAAGGGAAACTTTATCTGTGGAAACATTTCGTTCAGGCTTAAGAAAATGCCCTGAAGAACTAAATTAATCAGGTAGGCATCTCTACAATCCTTTTATCTTTTTCCAGGGGGAAAAAACTCTGCTTTTATCATCCGTATATGCAAAGATTTGCTTTGGCATTCACCATTAACCAACATAGGAACCCGGAAAGACATAAGCCTGACTAGAAAGACATTTACAGATCTTTGGACATGCCAGTTGTGGCTAAATGTATAGACCATTTTCTATAAAACAAGGACATGCTAGCAACATCAATTTTCCTTGGCCACACAGCAGTTGTGATTTGTCATAAGCTTATCATGCCACAATCAGTAAGCATGTTGTCTTGTTATCACCCACTCCTTGCAATTCATGTCATAACTATCTCTATGGAGAGTTCTCACAAAAGCATGGAAACTATTTAACAACCACAGCAATTTTTTTTTGTTTATCTTATTTTCACATTTTTTACGGGAAAAAGACTCTAGGCTCACAGAAACACATCACAGGAAAACAATCCATAATCTAGATAATGTTTCGAATTATAGTTTGAAGGAGTGATATAAGATCTTTCTTTTTGAGGGGTAATGATATAAGATATTACTAAATGAGAAGTAAAAAACTGATGTTAGCGAAAGGTAGTGCAAATAAATAAAAGTTACTAGAACATTACTAAATAAATGTAGGTAAAAAAAGTTTACCTCATTTCTCCTCTGCACTCTAGCTTCCCCCTCAGCTTCAATGCCATCTAATTTCAGCATCTGCAACATAAGCAGTTCAGACAAAACATCAAACTCCTTGTGAGCAACCTTCACTCCTGATCTCACGCTAGCCTCCAGAGCTGAAACCTACAGCATACACCAACAAATCCATTGAGGAATCATGCAATCTCGTGCAGAAAACAAAGTAACACCAACACAGACCTTCTCTGCGAGCTTATTGACCTCAGCTCTAATGCGAGCGACCGCCTCAGATGCTTTCATAGCCCCGTGATCCTTCCTCATCTTCTCAAGCTTCCTCTCTTTGAAGCCCGGGACCGCTGACAGCACCATTTTGGCCATGTCCTTGACGCCAGCCGTGTGCAGACACTCCCCGTCGTCCTTATCTTTGCCTCGGAACGACAGCTTCTGTTCTTGAGGCTCCAATCCCGTCTTCTGTGCTAGTGCGCTCTTCAATTCCCCTTCGCACCATCACCATAACACACCAAGATAAAGCAATCACAAAAGCATATGGTAGAGTGCACATTTAGCGTTTGTTCAATGCCATTCAAGAGCATAACATGACGGAGTCCAGTGAACAGACTCAGAACCACAAGATCACGCTAAAAATGATTCTTTCAAAATGATAGCAAATTAAAGCTAAAAAAAGAACAAGATATGATCTTTAATCCCACATAATTTAAGAGTATAAAACTTTGATCTTTCAAATATTACTACTCAGCGTGTTTCTCAGACGCCATTGCAGCACGGAGCAAACAAGAAAGAGATTGAGAGGGATGGATTACCAAACGTGGACTGCGACGGCACAGAGACCTCGAGCTGAGAGGAGCCATGGAGGACCTTGACCCTGATCATTGCACCGCCGGAACCAGCTCCATCTTCCCTCTTCTGGACCAGCATGCCTCCGGGACGGAGCTCCCACTCCATGGATTCGTCGTCGCCGCCGCCGATGCTCCCGGAGGCTGCCGGCTTGGGGGTTGCTCTCCTCATGGTTCTCCACCAAAGCAAAAGGCCGATGCTGCAGGAGAAAGATGGGTCCTTTATATATTCTTGGGGCTGTTTGGAATGGAAGAAATGGCGATTGATTCCCTTCTTCCCTACACGAGAAGCAAAGAGATGGAGGGGAGAGCAGCTTTTGTGCCACCTTCAAAGTACCACCAAACGGAGGCAGACCGAGAGAGAGAGAGAGAGAGAGAGGTCTTCTCCCTTGTCTTTGCTTGATGTGTTCATCTGTCTGCATTAATTAAGATAATATGAGATAAACCACATTGAATGCATGATTGAAGTCTTTTCCTTTTATCTCCTTTAGTTATAATTACCCATTTTTATAATAAATTATTTATTTTGTCATTACTTATGTGAGTTGTTTTCATTATTTTTCTTTCAATAAAAAAGTATATTCTTTTTTTCTCTAATTTAAGAAAAGGAGTCATCGCCTCTTATAATGGTCCATTGCTGTTTTTTTTTTGGTCGGTATTGATGCTTATTGTTATATTAATGTACATATAAGTATAACATGTGAAACTGCTCACTGAAATAGTAAATGGTTTATAATAGTATATATGTGTGTAGCGTAATTAAGATATCTTAAATTTAATTTTCATCACATTTTTTCTTTTTTTAATATATATATATATATTTATTTATTAGCAAACTTCCAAAATATATACTATATACATGTAGAGATTGGAATTATGGGGTGTTCGAGTCAATGGGTGCATAATTAGAATAGATATAATGGTGGCTTGGTGAGGGGTCATGTTTGCTTTGTCGGTCCAGTTGAATGGGTCTTTCAAATGGAAATCTAGGGATGGTGGTGGGTATGTGGTTGTATGGTCGTCACATGGTACGAAAGGGAAAGGCAGATCTGAGTTTTAAATATATATATATATATATATATATATATATATAATATAGAAAAGTATAATATCTTTTGATATAAATGAGATATGTATAAGATATTTAGACTCTCCTTTCTTAGAAACAACAAACTAGCATATCTGAACTTTAGGGATAGTTTGGTTTGAGGTAATTGTAAATTCAAAATGTAAATAGTTGTAGTTAGAAATTTTGATATAATTTATATTTACGGAAGTTACTTTTCCTTTGTTTGAATAGATGTAAATAAAATTTTAGAAAACGAATTACGTTGTTTGGTTGAAGTTAAAAGTTTGATGTAAGTGTTTACTTAAAATAAAATAAAATATTATTATATATTAATAAATACATAATTAAGTGAAATATAAGTGAAATATATATTTTTTTAATTTTTTCTTTTTTTAATTTTATTTTTCTTATTTTTTATTTTTGATGAACTTGCAATTACATGTAAATGATTTACAGCACACTTTCCAATATTGTAAAAGCACTTACATGCAGTACTTAGTTTTACAACTGATCAAACATGATTTTTGCATGTACAACATTTCTATTTACTTGTTAATGCCTTTACAGTAAAACAAACAAGTCCTAAGGGAGAAACTTGGACAACACAGCTGAGAGAGAGAGAGACTTGACTTAAGGTTCATGCATGAATGCTAATTGGATCTTATAGTGAAAATATATATAATTCCGGATAAAAAAATTAACATTTTACTTTAATTAAAAATTAGCATCTTTCTTAATATCAAAATTGATATCGACAAAAGTATATGAAGTGGCTGTGTTTTGGCGTTTGCTTTCTGAAAAGCATGACTTTTCGAAGTATAAGTATTTGGCGACATTTTTTTCTGAACCGTCTTTATTTAAAATTTTGTAATTGGAAATTATCTTTGCAAGATAGCTCACGGATGTTAAGCAACTCATTTTTCTTCTCGTTGGAAGTGTTTGTTAATGCATCTTCGAGCCTTATTCTAATTATAATTGTCCTTTTAAGGATATCAATATTTGATAGTTGAAAGAATAAAAAAATAGGGCTTATGGAGCACATGGAGCTCAATTGACTTCATAGATATGAAGCATCGTAGATCTCGAGATCTGTAATACTTTTTTAATTTTATTTTATTCTCTTAATAAAGTAAAATTAAAAAAGAATTGTAGATCTCAAAATCTACGGTACTCCACGTCGGAATAGATTTTGACTCCACATCCTTGAGTTCAGATAAAAAATGAAAATCATTCAAATGATAGAATCTAATGATTATAGAGTTACAATACATGAGTAATAAATTAACTAACTATTTAATCTCAAAAGTTAATAAGAGACAACATTAAATTTGTATAAAATTTTAGTTTCAAAAAAATAAAATAAAAAAATAAAATGAATCATAAACAATAAATAATGATGACTAAGGTCTACACGAAGACAAATAATGCAAACCTAAAAAGTAATCAAATGAATTTTTATATGGATAAAGAATACCTAATATATAATTTATCTTAAAGGATAAATCAATTATCTTTAATTAAAATAAAACTAAAGGTACTGTTTAATAATTTTACTATCAAAATATTTAGTTTAGAATGCAAGACAATGTATCCTTAAGCTACTGAATAATCTTTAATGGATAATTCAACACACCATAAATCTATACTACCTAACAGATCTAGTAATAGGATATAAATCGTATAAAATGTATTGATCACATTACATTAAAAATTATCCAACAATCATGTTCTTAAGAAAAAAAACTAATATCGAAACTATCATAAGATTCATAAGTTTGCCTAAGTATTAAGACTACTACAAACTAGAGAAAGATTGTCCTAAATATTACAAAAGAAAAATATCCCAACATAAGTAAAACATAGAGTATTATTTGAAAATTTGATGAACCTCTACATGATATTCATTAACATTGTATCACATAGAAATCTTCTCGGTACTCCTTCCAAGCTCCTCCCATATTCTTGACTTCAAGGCTTATATTGATGCTCATATCTATCATTCATGTTCTGACTATGAGAAAGTTTATTTATAACCTCCCACAAGATATTTTATGGTTTCATAGTGTTTGATAAGGTTTGGTAACTTTCCAAGTCATAATAAGGAAAATGTCTTTTAAAATTTGTAATTAAATTGTAGGATGAGCATATACCTTTCAAAACACTTTCATATTTTCTTAAATATTTCTTAACTTGATCCCCAAAGTAATTGAATAGGTTATGAATCCTTCTAGCATCAAAATATCTTCAAAAGATATTTCAAAATCAAATTTGGTTGTATGTCATGTGTAACGCCTCCAAAAACCATTCGCACCATGTTGTCACACTCCGCCAGGACCAGCCACTCGAAGTCGGACAGCGCGACGTTGAGCGCACGCGCGGGGCCAATGGCCATGACACCATACAGTGCCAAACGCATGGGCGGGGGCCTGAGGCCAAGGCAGTGCGATGCACTCAACATGCGCATATGATGTGAAGACTGAAGCTGCAGTGTACAACAGGCGCAGACTTCTTTTGGTGACATTTTTGCGGGGCGCGGCCTCATGTGCGGGCGCTGAAGGTCGGAGACATGTACAACTGTTGTGCAGATCATTTGAGCAGGTGTCTACACTCTTATGGATGCACAATGGAGTTATCAGAGGTTCTTGGGTGAAGGCCACGTTGGGGCCATGACAGG
>LTAE01013293.1:0-12781 GCA_001647135.1 Pontederia paniculata
ATCTGAAATCGTCTGAAACAAATGGACTGCATCAAGTAGACAACAACGCTGCCGGCTCTGATACCATGTCAAAAATAGAGCATTCCGGAAGAAATCTGCATAGACGCCATTAGAGATCGAGATCGCAAGAACATGTAACAAGAACACTGTGACAAGAGTGATTGGGGGGAAAAACTTGAACTGGAAATTTTATTATGAAGAAGTGTAACTAACTAACTCCCCTTCTCTTCCTTTTATACTGTACATATACAAAAATATCTTAGCAGCGGTCGTCCGGGGTTGAGCACACGGGCGTCCATTAATCAAGAGATCAATGGAGCAGACGTTCGTGAATGGAGTGGACGTCCGTTGATGAAGCGCACGGACGTCCATTGATGAAGCGGACGTCCGGTGGTCGAGCGCACGGACGTCCATTGATGAAGCGGCCATCCGATGATCGAGCACACAGACGTCCATTGATGGAGCGGATGTCCGGTGGTCGAGCGTGCGGGCGTCCATTGATCGAGAGATCAATGGGCGGACGATCGTTGGTCTCAACATGTTGATCGAGCGCGCGGGCGTCCATTGATCGAGAGATCAATGGAGCGGAGACCATTGGTCGAGCGCGCGGGCGTCGATTAATCTGGAGATCAATGGACTGGACGACCGTAAATCATGCATCTCTTCAATAAGTTAATTTAATCTTTTCCATATTTAGAAAATAAAAAATTGTGCTTATAAGTTATTAGGTTAATAATTTATAAGTTGAAAAAAATAAGCGGATGCTTATTTTTAAAATTATTAGTTTATTTTTTTAATTAATTATATTACGCTTTTATTTATATTTTTTAATATTATTATCGATGATTGCGAAAGTATCTTAGTCAATATTTTTTAACAAATGTTGTAACTATTTATTAATATTATCAATAATTTTATTCAAATATATAATTATTTATATTTTAAAATAAATTTTAGCACTTAAATATTTATTAGTATTAGTCTTATCAACTAAGCCAAACAAACTCTTGGCTTTGTTTGAAAAGTAACTAATGAAGTTGTGGAATAAGATGGTGGAGTATAAGGTGGGGTGGTGGAGTGTGGTGAATTATTATTATTAAATTCATGTTTGGATAAAATTTCATGGTGATGAATGAGCTAAATTAAATCATGTCATATTTGAATAATTTAAATAAAATTCATTTATATCATTTATTATATATCATTATTTATGATCCTTAATAAATATAATATTATTATATATTTATTTGACTTATTATAGTGTTTATATATTTATCATTATTTGTCTCTCTTTATATGTTTTTCTTTTATCTTTAGTATTTATTTCTCCTAATGTATCTTATTTCTCTTTCACAATATTTTTATCTTTTTATTCTCTTAAAAATAAAGGTAAAAAAGATCGAAGATGAGAGATAAATATAAAAAGAGTAAGAAAATATTATCATTAATCCAACAAAAATATCATTAAAAAATTATAATATTTTAAGATGCTAAAGTAAAAATGATCATAAAAATAATTATTTATCTCAAACTGAAAAAATAATTAATTTAAAACGAAAATTATGATGGCATTCAATAAATTTAAAATATTATGACAAAAATTAGCCCGAGAAAAAATAAATGTGAATAAATAAAAAAATTAAACAAATGTAATTATTAAATAATTATAAAATAAGATAAAAAAATTAAACCAATAAATGAACTCAAGTAATTAAAATAATATAAGAAAGAATATCATTTTAAATGAATTACGACATAATTTTATAAAATTATTTAGAGGGGTAATGTGCCTAAAAAGTTTCATTCCATTTAATTTCATCAATTTGGTGGAATGAAATATTTGGATTTTGGAATACGAGTCACCTCTTATGACTCTTATAATTTTTTTACTCAAACATGATTTAACTTATTTCACCCACCCATTTTCTATCTAATTTCTCCTAATACCACAATCCAAACAAGCTCTTAATGATGTCTAGAGTATGATTTCTCCGGTGTTCTAAACCCTGATCGAATTGGACTTAAGACTACTAACTTTAATCCCTTAATCATGAGACATCGTCTCACTAACCATGGAAACCAAACTTTGTTATACATGTGGTGTGTTCAATGTTCATTCACCAATTAAATATCCATGGAACATTGGTAGACATGTTAATTTTCCTCTTGAAGTAGACTTCAAAAGTTTTTTTTTATAGAGTTTTATAGGGAAAATAATATGTTATTTCCGAATAGCTTATAATTATTTGGCATTGGGCAAGAAGGGATAAACATAGATTGACTTAAAAGGATTCGATCTAAATTTCCTTCCAAATCGCCATTTGATTATTCTTGATTATCTTAATTCGCTGAATTATCAGCCACATAAACAATCCAAATCCACTACCACAATGAATTTGTAAATATTTATCCAACCATCTCAGCTAACCACTGGTTTATTATTAACATACCACCATATATCCCACTCATCCAAACATGATATGAAATTTAAAGGTTGTGCAAATTAGAAGGTGACATCCAACTAAGCACATTGCACTTTGATCAGTCTCTATGGGACATTGTACAAACCTGAAGATAATATCATTTTTTCCCCTCTAGTATGTCAATTTGCCAAGTAGTCCAGTGCCCGAAGTTTGGCCATAGTTTTTTAATTAGCATATATGCTAGGCCACATTAGCAACAATCAACTCTAGTTAATCTGAAAAGATATATAATGTAAGAAGATTGAGTATATGTTTGCATACCGTAAGTGAGAATCGATGATGCAATTGTCTGAACAACTTGTGCTGATTTACAAAGGTGATTATGGAAAATAGAGAAGATATCAAAATAAAAAAAAAAAGTATGCATGCATCCATGCAGCACGGAGCTACAGAAACATTGGAAATTTTGAAACTGCTAACGTCAATACAGGTGGCTGCACATACGCGTTTCCTTGCGAATGTAGCTTTTTAGAGCATGATCATGATTTGTGATCAAGACATGCACTGTGGGAGATGACAAAAGTGATGTCAAATAGTAGCAGTCTACATAATTTGCAAAAACGATATCGATACAGGCTGTAGAATGATAACTTTGCGAAATTTGGCTGTGCAAACCTGAGTGCCATATATCTACCCATCTCACGCAGTAGTAGACTGCAGAGTTTTCCTTTCATCAAGCCTCAATGATGAACTCTTTAGGCCTTTGTCTCATGCGAAAATGATGGGTAACATGCAAAGGTGGGATATGCAGTACAGCTTCAAGAGCATAACAGAAAGAAAGATTTGTGTGAACACTCAACAATCCATCTTCTACGTACTTGGAACTCATGCGTGTGCTCCGACCAGGCAACCATCCCAACTAGACAGATCCCTTTGGTGCGGGGAATTGCGAGTAGAACATGGAGGTGATACGCTGCTGAGTGCCGACTGTTGCCGAGGTAGCCGGCGAAGGCTCAGGTACCAGTTCATGCACCTGAAATGAACAAAAGAAGCATGTGCTGTATCAAGCCTATCGAATCAATTGCTACGAATTGATGTAGAACAAAAATAATATTATGAGTTTTATATATTATGATCTAGCCTTTAATTATGGATCTTTAAATCCATTAATACTTTACATTGATATCAAAGCTGATTTATAATTTCTTGTTCTACATCACAAGTACACGATGAGAACAAAAGATTAAGCAATGCACAGGAGATGGAATTTGAAGCTTTTCAAACGGGAAATTATTCGACCTGTGTGAAGTGTACAAATCTTGTTGTCCATAAACAAAGTGGACATGTCATAACAGACATCCAATGACACAAAACTTTGCTTAATTACCCTGTGAATATGCCAGGGCAATTCCTTTAGCTCCTGCTTAACACTAGTCAGATATACTTCAAAGAAACAATCAGTCAAATCAGCATTCACAGACAGGAGATTTTACGGCCTCTAGCATATGTGAAACCTTTAAAAAGCAGAAGATCAGTACTGCAAAAGAAAAAATGTAAACACATTTACTTGAGAATATAAAGAATGTCATACTTTCCAATATTCATAAATACAAGCGACCACTGAAAGCTTTTCAACCATATAGTTCAGATAAAGGTACAAAGAATTCCTGTTTTCTGATGTTACTGTGCCCAGACGAGCACCAGCAATGAGTATACAATTGCACAGCCCCTAAGAAAATATAAGAGCACGTCTCTAAACTTGCAGAGGTAGAAATTCCGAATGTTAAGACTGAAATAAGTAGCCACTTTGGACCATCAAAGTGAATGTACAAAATAACAACTCAGAGGATTCTGTCCTGAAAATCATTGAGAAAACTGGAAGCTAAAGATGTCAATTTCTTCCCAGTCTCCCCTGCCATGTTCTTAAGGGAGGATAGATCTTGCGAAGCCTGGGAAAGTATAACACGTAAACTAGTTAATAACTTATCATTTGCTGCACCTGAGTGCCGAATTCCAACAGAAAAATAAAATTCGGAGGTCTCTCAAGGAGAAGTACCTGGAAAGAGAGCTTATTGATGAACTCTGTAGCAGCTAGATCAAGTGCAGGTTCATCTGCATCATGACCAAAGAGATCTGCACTTGAAATTGACGACTTCCCCTACAGAGGCAAAATGTAACAGTAAGGATACTTTTAATGATGAAGCATCATTAACACTTACCAGATCACCCACGATTAGCATTACAAAAGATGAATAACTTGTGAACATTCAGGAATAAGATTATGAGCTCCAGAATCTTGAACCCCACTTCAGCAGGCTATTGTAAGCATATAGCTCAAAACCTTTAATTTTATCCTACATCTTAATTATGCAATTGGTTACAGCAGCATATACACATACCGTGAATTTCTGTAAGGATACTCGAGCCTCATTTTCACTATTTCTGCTTTGATCACCAAAGAATTGTGCTGAAGAAATCGATTTTGCATTTGAAAATTTTTGTCTTGCTTCATTGGTTTCCTGTATCTGAAGACCAACAAATAATAGAAGTAATTTCATAGAAATCTTCCACTTCAGTACTTGTATTGTCAAAAAGAATGTTGTGCAAAGTAAAATAAAGGAAGATGTCATGTGAATCAAACAGAAGTAAAATTACTTTATGAAATCATAAAACGAATTGAATACGAAGTTATGTAAAATCCAAACACAAGATACTCAGCCTCCATAGCAGATTGATTTATAAACCATAAAACCAATTGAATATGAAGTTATGTAAAACCACCTTTTCTGTGACTATAGCAGGCATATATTAATATCTCCAATTAGACAAATCATATATGAAGCCATTGATGAAAATGCTCCAAATTGATCTTACCTGCATCTTTGTTGAAGTGGAGCTCGACTTTTTCTGAAACCCACCATCCATGCCAAAGTCAGCAAAGAAACTTGAGGATTTTGGAGGTGCAACATGATTGATCACTTGAGTACCTCCTACGATACTTTCAGTTGATGGTGCATTCTCCACATATTCAAATCGAGAAGGAAATGAGGGACCAGGTACTGTGCTATTGGTAGTTACAGATGTAACTGGCGCTGGTTCTTCAGGCTTTTGGTCATAGAGACTTTCGTTTGGCTGCAATCAGAGTTTGTGATAGTTATAAGGTAGCTTTCTCTTAGAAATTAATTATGACATATTATCATAGGAGATAAACAAGATCTTCATAAGAAGATGAACTGTTAAATGACCTTGCAAGGGAAAGAAATATATTGACATAAAAGAGATATAGTAGGATGCAAGACCATGAGTCAAATTTGTACAGAATAGTTAAGATATTTATATATATGCTCATTGCATTTATCTTTTGAGGGTACATTGCATTTTTTTAACGCAAGAATCCATCCTATTGATACTTTCTTAAGCTCATGAAAAAATAAGCTAAGATACATAATGTCTAAGTTTTAAAATATTAGAGGTAACGTGACAGATGGTATATGAAATTTAGTAGACATCCTTATTTATTTAACTTGGCTGACATTGGGTTTGTTGGTTATGTGCACTAAAACTCACCTTCGTTGTGAGCTTCCGAACACCAAGTCCACCAGATTTTCCACTTGTTTTTTTAGCTCCAATGGGTTTCTTGACAGAACTTATAACTGTAGAATGAATAGGAGCTTTAGGAGAACGAATTATTTCAGGTTCCTTTAAGTTTTCTTTGGTGGTATCTGCTAACTTCAGTTCAGGAAGTCCATTTACAGCCTGTGGTGACTGAGGGGCTGCAAGAGGCGAAGAAGGCAGACCACTATCTTCTGCGGAGGTTTTAGCAACCTCTTTAGACAGTAGCTGCCTATACAAATCAGCAGCTCTGGATGTATATTTTGCCTCAATTTTACCACCATCTGTCCAACCATGCTGTTTAAAGAAAACTTGTGCACGGTTATTCCCTCCAAAAGCCATCATCTTGAGCTGCTCTGGAGTCCATGAATCCAAATTTGTAGACCTAAAAACCAAAAATTGAAGTTAAAAGCAGAAAATTGCATGAAAAAATGCTTCAAAATACTTCATTTGAGTGGATTCACAATACAACTGAAACAACTGAACAAGAAATTTAAACAAGTGTAAATGCCACATTCGTCATTCAGAAGAAGACATAAGTTCAATTTTCTGAGACATTCAATCTCATATTGTAATATCCGTGACCTATTCCACATAAAATTACATGTGGTAGTGTCATATTTCAGTATACTATTAAAACCTTGAACTCTAATTGTTGTAGCGTAAAATTAGTAAAATTTTGCTTAAAAGGTATGAAAATGTGATTTTTGAAAATATTAAAATTTGAAAAAATAAAGTCCCCGTAATAGTTTCTATATAGTTAAGTATGCTAAATGTAATATTTAATAAATTTTAGTAAGGCAAACACATAAATTGGACTTGACATGAAATGTCAAGGTAAACACGTAAAACATGGGATCATAACACAAAACATCGATTCTATAATTTTTTTATTTAAATATATGTATATATAAAAAAAAAATATTGACAAATGTTATATTATATTATACCGTCTCAAAAAAATGTTATATTATAAAATATCAAATACAACATATTTAATACATTAATTTCTAATTGATCAAATTAGCAAGATTACAATATCAAACTTTAGTTACTAAATTCAATTTCGTCCAACAAATTGTATTTCAAATTGTTATTGAAGTTACCAGATAAAGATCCCAAAGTATCGTAAGATCAAATAATAATTAATTTTCATCCGTAAGTGTAAATAATAATCAAATATTTTATCTTTAAAATAGTTGAACTTATATAATAATATAAATTAATATTTCATAAAGTTATCTAAAAGAACTTCTCAAAAACATCAAATTTGTAAGGCTAATCATATTTCACATACAAAACATAAGTAATAAAATGTGATTAAATATTTTATTTTTTAGATGACCAAACTAATATAAATGTAAAATATTTAATATACAATATATTTAAGAAAATACAAATAAGGACCTGAGAGCCCCTTGCCATGTGCAAGGGACGTTACCTTGCCACATGCAGGAGGCCATCCCCTTGCCACGTGTACAGGGGATGGCAAAGAAGCCCTAAAAGGCTGTCCCCAACAGGATGCCCTAAAGGGTTCCCTCATTGCAGCGCTCTCTCGCGAGCAAGAAGTGACGAGCTGAAGGACCTAGCAGCAGCAATGGCAGCCGCCTACCAGCGGCGACGATGACGGCAACGAGCAAAAAAATATTTGAATGGAGGATACGTAATTTTCACCAATCCTACGAATCAGCATGCGATTCTATAGCGTGCTGGCTCCAAACAATTTCGATGTCGTTCCAGCATGAAATCATGAGGTAGGTTCCTAGAATCTTACGATTCTACAATCCAACACACGATTTTGACAACCTTGGGGACAAACCATAGCTAGAGATGAATCTGAGGCTGAAACTTTAAAGGGTCATTTGAATATTTTCAGAAACTCAAAAAATTATGAAATTCTTTATGTTAGATCTTCTTTGAGTTTACTTTCCATGGGCTTAGGAATCATATCAATATGGCGTGTATTAGGCACCAATATTTAGGGTTCATTCTTGTTTTTTGGTGTGAAAGTTAGTTAAAATTTTATGTTCCTTATTAAATTCAGTATTAAACATTATTATCTGATATTTAGAGGTAAAAAAAGGACTGAAGTTAGCATTACTTTCCAATTGGAATTACTCAAAAATGTTACCTGATGATATAAGTTTTAAGTGAACATCACTCTGTCTGTCAAGATAAGGAAACCTACCACAACATAAGCTACCTTCTTAAATTTATTGTGATAGATCCATAACTAGATAATTCCTAGGTATTTTATTAGTTAAACCTTAGGAATTCTAAGCAAAGGGAAAATTGAAAGAGCCCAAAAAGGAATAGTTCACGAATTTATATAAATTCTATAATTAATATCACTCAGTCCGCCAAAATACAAAACCATAACAGAATTCAGGTTAGTTGCTGGTGAAATAAAAATTGGCGCTTTTATTGCCTAATCTTGGAGAACTCTACATTAAGGCAAAATTAGAATTGTGGGATTTAGATATGTATATTAGAAGTTACGAAGTTTCTTTCAACAAATATGAAATTGACCAAGATACAACATGTACACATATGATGGGTTGAGTTGCATAAGTTATAGGATTACATGTAGTTAAAGTATTAAAAACATTGGAAAACGCATGGAAGATATATAATCACAATAGTTACTAAGTGATGTGTTTTGTATTGACATTGCAATAGTAATATAAACATATATTATTGCTTTAGGATTAGGGAAGTAAGATAAATGAACAAAGAAATCATCACTTTTGTTGGTTTCTATAATAAATAAGTTGGTTTCTCCTAGTATATGTATTCACCTCTTTGAAGTGTGACTGAATTGGGACATATAATTATGCAAGTAGGATATATTGAATTTTGATTGATATACTTTCAAATGTAATATTTGCTAATGCATTTACGTGATGGATCATTCATTTGTACATTTGTGAATCATGCATTTTGCATGAATTATGTTGAGAGCTATGTGTTACATCGTAATAATGATGGAAGTCATCTATAGAAACTCAATCATTTAGTTCTTAAAAAATGAGATTTCCTCAACAGGGATGATATACAAACTAGTCAACTGGTGATTTGTGCATACATGCACTTCTCATCATCCATAGATGCTATTATTTTGTATGAATGCCATATTCCCGTAAAAAAATTGATTATGTAACAGTTTCGATGAAGATTTAATATGATTATAATGCTTCTTATTTGAGCATCAGATTACTATTGTGCCTATGAAGAATTAGTTATATTGATTATGAATTTCTTATGCATTATTGTTTAGGATTTAATGGAGGGTACCCTACTTAAATAGGGTACACCGTGTCTCCTATCTTATGGACCATTGGATATAAGATCTGTGGTTGAAACAAATATGAATCTTAAAAAGGCTATTTATTTTTAATCACACATCTCAAATCCAACGATCTATAAGATAAGAGACACGATGTACCCTACTTAAGTAGGGTACACCTCCATTAAACCCTATTGTTTAACGCATAATCTAAGTTATCAACTTACTGAATTGTGGTTTGCTCATATTGTTATTTCAATATTCTTTTCATATTAGTAGAGCCTTTCGGACTTTGCGAGTTGATAGTCTTAACGGTGTTGTTAAGTCCATCTGAAAACAAGAAATATGAGATGTGTGTGTCCCTCAACAACCTTTGTAGAGGAGTCTCTCTCATTTCCTTCCGTTAGGACATATGGGGATGTATCATGTATATTATGTAAAGTAAAGATGGTTTTGTACATTGTACCTTAAAAAGTACGTTATTTGCTCTGAATGGTCAAATATAAAATGTGTTCTTTGGTTAATTCTTTATGCTATCTAAATAAGTTATAGCACATTTCCGCAATTTTATTTGATCTTCTGTAATACATCGCGATTTAAAAATTAAAACAAAGTTTAAACCGGGGTTGTGGCATATATCATATGCATAAATATACATAAATGAAATGGAATTCACTAATTTGTGAAGAAGAGATGGAGTTCATGTGGCAGAAGCTTCTGTCTCTTTTCTAAAGGAACAGAAATATGAACACAACATGTGAGTTCTAGTAATCCAAATTACAGCCTGCTCAATTTCACACTACAACCAATCTGAAGGAAACTACATGAAAGGATCTCTAGAGTTTACTATTGGAAATGATATGTTAGGATCTCTAGAGAAGCGCACATTTCAACCTCAATGCTCAAAATGTAGTGTTATCATGAGAAGTTACAACATCCACATCTCGAAAGGAACTAATTGAGTTTTTCTTGCTCTTCCAGTAAAAAGGGTTCTTTGTTCCTCAAGTAGCTACTATGGCATTGCTTCATCAGAGAAATCTTCTGAAAAAGTCCTTGCAAGAACTTTGGGTATACAGCATTAGACCTAGATGCAGCTACTCAATAGAGATTTCAGACTCAAGGATGCTAGAGGATTCTAATTACTTACAGAACTAGCACATTCTCATCTTAGGAAGCCTGATTCAACAAAGAGTTGATAAATTCCACCAAAGAAAAGATGCAACATGAGTATTCCCTCTCATTTTCATACTTTAGGCTGTATGGACTAATCATCCGTAACTTTTTTAAGAGTAAGATATTTGTAATGCATGATGCCAGTGCAGCATACACATATAACAACTACAAGATCAACAAATAAAAGCTATCCAGATGTCAACTTAATGTCCTAAAAAAACTACTGCGCTTAACGCATGGGAAGACCCAAAAGAAGGATCACCGACGAGTTAAAAAGGTCGCCCTTTCAAGGATCATTTCTCAAGAACAGAACCGGCACGGAATTTCACATCCAAATCATAAGGAAGTTAAACTCCGAGAAGGAACAGCCGTACCTGACGAAAGTGATGTGGACGCCGAGGCTCCGGTGGACGGCGGAGCAGTCGATGCAGAGGAAGATCCCGTACGTCACCGACGCCCACGTCGGGTTCTTGGCGTTGCAATCGAAGCACATCTAAGAAAAGAACAGCCAATTGCATCAGATCCGGAGGAACCACGAGTAGATCTGCGCCCAGAACGCCGGATCCAGGAAAGTTTAATCGATTCCCGGTACTCACCTTGTTTTCGGACTTGGCCTTCAGACGCCTAAAGACGGCGTTCTTGTCGGAGAAGGTGTCGGAAGCCATGGCCAAAGCTTGTCTTCTCCTCGCCTCCTTTCTCTGGAGATCGTGATTGGAATTGGACCGGAAGGAGGAGAAGTGCCCGTCTGCTTATTTTTTAATTTTTTTTTTCTTCTTTGGTTATTTTTTTGGGAGGAGTTGGGGGGTTACCGGTTACATATATAATAACCTTCCCCTGCCGCTTGGTCCCCGGCATTTTGGGCCTCCAGCTAATGGGCTTATGAACCTCGGCTTTAATTTAAGCTCATCTAAATTTCTCTCGTGTTGTAAAAATGTTTAGGGCCATCTAAATAAAAATTGAATGCATCTGAGAGTGAGGAGCGTGTGAAAAACTTTAGTAGTTAAAAATAGTTCATCCTTTTATAATTGTAACAAAAATTCAATGCTTATGTCCTAAGCAATAATAATGGATTTATGTTTTAGGGGATTGAACCTCACTCAAACTCGAATTTCGAAAATTCAATGCTTATGTCCTAAGCAAAAATAATGGATTTAGTTGGTAGGGGATTGAACCTCACTCAAACTCAAATTTCCAAAGAGTCAGAGCAAAATACTTTATACTCCAAGAGTATATTTGGATTATGAAGTTTGATGAATAGATTAGGTTAAATTGAGATGTGGTAGGTTCATACGATATATCTCTTTAAAAAATTAAGTAAGATGGGATGATGGTTTGAAGTCCATATTTAAAATTCACAATTTGATGGGTTGTAATTTTCTATATCCATTTTATCTTTATTTTTATTTTTTAATCTTAAATTTAATATAAAATTTAAATAAACTTTTATATCAATTAATCTTTTGAATTTTATGATTTAATTTTTTTATCCAAATAATATTTGGTTTAATTTAATTCATCATCCACATTCAATTCTTATCCAAACATGAATTTACTAATAACTCACTGCACTTTACTTCATCACCATTTAGGTTGTGTTTGGTATCAATAGCGGATTAATAAGTGAATAGCGATTTAAAAGTGGTTAGAGATGTTGAATCTAGGATCTCGAGAATGTTTTGAATGATCACAAATTTGTAAGTGAACTCAGTCTATACTGATGCACTTGTTGAGCTGATTTCTGAAACATGACATATTTAAGTTCAGAACAGTGGTCGACCTGAGTTGAAGGAATGGACGATCAGTGCACGCGTAATCATATCAGAAGAACTACATGTGTGCAGTGGGCGTCCTAAGTATATGAAGCGGTCGACCAACATTATAGGGAAAATATATGTAATAGAGAGCAAAAGCATAAACGGTCGACCAAAGATATGAAGAGGTCGACCAGTATAGAAAGGAGTGCATATGGAGCTGAATGGTGGTACGAAGAGGGATCATAGGTAGACCGGTCGATCAGATATGAAGAAAGGACGACCGGAGCAAAAGGCTAAACCGAGGAGGTCGCCCGATGATTGATGAATGGGCGACCCCAAGATAAATACTTTCTACTCAAGGTTGGGAAGCGATCGTCCGAAGGGCTCAGGAGGAGATAGTGGACGACCGGAAGACTGCCAGACTGAGGAGTGGACGTCCAATGGGCTCGGGGTGGAGACAGTGGACGATCAAAGCAGAGGGCAACGGAGGAGTGGTCGATCGCAGGTTGAGTGCGGGCGACCGGATGACATCA
>LTAE01013294.1:0-12780 GCA_001647135.1 Pontederia paniculata
AGTGTTCATGTTAGCATATTGTTATTGATATGAAAAAGATTAAAGTCTCAAGATATAACGACTTAATTGATATTGTTACATTGATGCATAAATGTTATGCAAGGTCATGTTTATTGCATATATATTGACATATTGATAGATTGTCATTGTCATGGTTATATTATTATAAATACATATAAAGTATGATATGCTAAGAATTGAATTAGGGTATTGCATTATGTCATGATTAAATTGACTAAGTATCGAACCCTAAAGAATGACAATGTGTCATTCATATTGTTATAACTTATATACTGCGCGTAAGCTCATGGGATGAATTTCTCCTGCACGTATCCTGCAGGTGGTTGATCATATTGAGGATCAATGATGGATTGAAATCGATAATCAAGCTCACGACCGATTGACCTTGCACATGGTTAAGTATACGACCCCTTATTTAATTGATTTTAAGTTTCCGCTGATTGATATTAATTCTTAATGATATATTTGTTCTTGTTCTAGGTCAAAATTGAAGAAGAAAGTATCGTATCAATGTGGCGTCTCGGGAACCATCGAGCCGCGTGTCGAATATCGATTCGGCCGCGAGCGAGATGTCGTTCTCGGGGCGTTACATATATTTTTCATTATAATAAATTGTATACGAGTGATTATCTGCACCATAATTACTCTTGATTAATATGTTGTTTTGTATAATAAAATAGATGGTATAATCTGATATACTAGATCGGAATGTGGACCTTTGTGGGTTGCCGACCTTTCCATGCTACGTTTTCTTTTTTTGGCTCAAGACAAAACAAAGAAGAATTTGGTAGTATCAGTTATTATAGCACTCTTGATTTTGGACTGCGGAATCCACCACCGCCACCCTTCCTTTTTTTTTCTCGTACTTCTCCACCGGCACCCTCATCCCATCTCTTTATCTTCATGGAATCATTTTTTTATTTCGATCAACATCTATTAGTGTTCAGAATTTTATATTATAAGCATGCGATTAATTTAACATTAGAACGAGATAATAAAAACATATTAAATTAATAATTTTAAAAATTAAATTAAATTAATTATATAAGTCAACTTAGACTATAGGATGAAAATTAAAATTAGGGTTATCTTCATAAATCTCTTTTAAATGATCATAAAATTTTAGATGTATCTTTAAACTATAAAATTAGACAAAAATAAGTGAAATTCTTTCTTGGATTTTTTTTTTATTTTAATTTTACTTTTTTAAATAAAAAAAAAATAAATCTCTCGTTGTCATCTCCCTCAATCGTCATCGTCCGATCGTCGCGCGAGCTCGCGAAGAGGCAAGCTCTCGCAACAGTGAGCTCGTCGTCGCTGGGCGAGCTTGCAGCGACCAGCTCGCATGACGGTGATTGTGAGCTCGCCATCGCGCGATGATAACGCTCGAAGAAGATGAGAGAGATTTATTTTTTTTATTTAAAAGAGTAAAATGAACATTTAATAAATCAGAAAAATAAAAAAATCAGATGATTAAATATAATTGTTCAATAAAAAATTTAAGTTATTTTTGATCGATTTTGTAATTTAATAATAGAAGTTTATGAAAATAACTCTTAATTTTAAGTTCCACATTCGAACACCACCAACTTGAATGCTGATGCGAGCCAAAATAAAATTAATGGGAGTGGGAATATCACAAGCCGCGGCGAGCCACTCCACTTGCTCCCTCTCTCGTCAAAACGAGGGGTAAGAAATAAAAGAAGGGGGTCAATTTTATGTCTCCCCTTTCGCGTCGCGTCTCTGTAGTTGCCCGTCAAATCCCAAGTCCAATTCCTCTGCAATCCCCAATTAATTCTTCCCCTCTATAAAGATCCGTGTTCTTGTTCGCAAACCCTTGTCCAAAATCTCGTCTTTGCTCCTGGTTCTGATTCTTTCGGTTTTGGAGCATCCGGTGACGCTACTTGATTCCCAGGTTTGGATAATCTTTCTTGTTTTTTTTTGTTCTTTGGCATTTGCTGTTTTCTTCTGCAAATTCATATAAATTGCTAGATTTGATGCAATCTGGTGGCTTAGGACGGTAGGATATCTCATCATATGCTTTGGGATCTTCTAAAGATCGAAATTTGGAAACTTTTCAGGTGACCTTTAGCTGACGAAATAATTTGTGATGCAAAGTGTGATGGGCAATCATGGTGTTCGTGGATACTGATTCCAAATAGTGTTATTTGGATCAATATATTGGTGAAAGAGAGATAGAGAGAATCTGGGAGCGCGATTTTTACAGTGTCTCTGATTTCTTTTTTGCTGCTATGGAGTCCCTGTGGAAGCTCACGTACTTGCTCGAACCGGCATCCCTCTCTCTGATTGCGACGGCAGTCTTCGTGACCTTTGCATCAGCTTCTCGGGCTTTGGATCACGGCAAGGAAATGGAAAGGAATCTGGATTTTTCAGAAGCTTCGATCACTTTAGACCGGTCTCAGGCGCTAATGATTCCTGTTGCGAGTTCTTGCAGCTTACTGTTGATGTTCTATCTCTTCTCATCCGTGTCCCAACTTTTAACTGCATTTGCGGCAATTGCCTCAGTCTCGGCGCTCTACTTCTGTTTTTCGCCTTATGCCGCTTATATCAAATCGCGGCTCGGTTTGGTAGACCCTTTTGTATCGAGGTGCTGTGCCAAATCCTTCACCCGGATCCAAGGAACACTTCTGATATTATGTATAGGAACTGTCGCCACTTGGCTCGTTACTGGGCATTGGTTATTGAACAATGTGCTGGGCATTTGCTTGTGTATAGCTTTCGTTAGCCATGTGCGGCTGCCCAACATCAAGATTTGCGCATTGCTTCTTGTTTGCTTGTTTTTGTATGACATCTTCTGGGTCTTCTTCTCAGAGAGGTTCTTTGGTGCGAATGTAATGGTATCAGTTGCAACACAAAAGGCATCTAACCCGGTCCACAAGGTGGCAAGTAGCTTGAGCCTTCCAGGGTTGCATCTTATCACGAAGAAATTGGAACTGCCTGTTAAGCTTATATTTCCTAGAAACTTGATGGGCGGACTCGTTCCTGGGAGCAGCAGTGGGGAATACATGATGCTAGGACTTGGAGACATGGTAAGATTTGACATAGGATGGAAAAGTACACATTGTTGATATTGCATACTTTGCTGGTATGTATCTGGTTGCATTAAGCATTATATTCTTGTAACTTCTAATCAAATTTCTTTTTCATGATTTGGCATTTTCAATGCTCTTAATTGCAATCAGTTTCTGTCTATTATTGGTGCATGATTATTTAACTTTTTTCTTATCATCCTATGTATGTTTCACCAATCCACTCATATTTAGTATACATCTAATATAATGCAAATATACTGTCTGGACATATTTTCTTTTGACTAGTATGACATGGCTTGAACCAGTTGCATGAAATTTTAAAAGTGCTTAGTCTGAGAACATTCCAAAGTTGGATATTGATGCCTCAGGATTCTTGACATGGTTACTATATTAATCCTATAGGCTATTCCTGGTATGCTTCTAGCTTTGGCGCTCTGTTTTGACCACAGAAAGATCAGGGACATGGCTAACTCATTAGAGGTAGTTGTACCCAACCGGCATAAATATGTATGGTATGCACTCTTGGGATATGCTGTTGGGCTGGTCATTGCCTTGGCTACTGGGATCCTGACTCAATCTCCTCAACCAGCACTCCTTTATCTGGTAATGTTTCTTTTGATATTTTAATGTATTTGGCGCTAATTATCTTGGGAAGCTAGGTTGTCACCATTAGAATTTATTATCTGCAATAAAATGCAGCATTATATGAAACTTAGTGCAAGCATAGTGAGATTGGGACCAAAAGACCTTTTAAAGAAACAAGGTACAATGAAAACAACAATGCCTAATTTGCTTCTCTGGATAATTTGTTGATTATTTATCATGATTAAGCTCTATCAATACATGTTTTCCACTGATTTAGTATTCTGGACATATCAGATATATTACAAGAAAGTTGATCTTGATTGAAGTTCCCAAAATATGTGCAAGACAAAATTTTCCATCATATTGTTACAATCACATTGGACTATACCTATTCTTTTTTTTGGATTTTTTTCCTGATGTGGTTTCTTTAGAAGTGGAGGGGGCTGCATGGGGCTATTTCTCTAACAAAATTTTGATGCTGAATGCACATAGGGAAACCAGTTTGAGAGTTCATGATTGTTACTTTATAGTTGTATTCCTCATTTCTTTGTTGTATTCTTAAGTGTATTCCTCTCATATCTGCCACATTTGGGCAGCATGATACATCTTAACAACCACCTCCAGTTTTATATTTTGGTGTGTCGCTATTTTCCATCAATTGAAAAGGATTACTTAAGGTTTTTTGTCATGATATTAAGAAAATTCACAAGGTCCTCAAACATATGTATAATCTGCTTTTCCACTGATTATGACTTCAGGTACCTTCCACTCTTGGGCCTGTAATTTTCCTTTCTTGGATAAGAAATGAGCTAAAGGAGTTGTGGCATGGAACAAATCCAGTTTCTAGCGAAAAAGCTTATTCAGCGGAGGCTTAACTTGGTTAGGTTCTTATTATCCTTTTCAACCATTGTATTATTGTTTAGTGCAAACAAAATGTAAAGCATAAGAGCTATAAATCAAATTCTACTATATTCAATCGCCATGGTCACCAGTCATGGAATTTACTAATGACTTTTTGCTGTTGCCTATAAGAGTATCAAAGATACTAATTTTTCCTATGCTAAGCCATTGAATTACTTGCCCACCTTCCGAGTTCTATGGAATTTTACTATTCTCCTCATGTTCAGACAGCTTTGAAGTTTGGTGGCAATAGCATAAAACTGTGATATGGTGGTTTGATTACGAGTAATCGCGCATAAATAAGTGATAAGAAATGAGTACTTTTTTTTTACCTTACTAACAAAGTTGGGTCTTGATAAAACTTGATGGTGGCAGGACAAACAAAGCTTCTCGCCATGCTGCTAATCTCTTTCTAGTTTCTGTAAACAAAGTTTCCTGTCACGTCTTTGAGAAGCTGACCTCTGATAAAGTTCCTGATGGTGCCCAATTGGCAATTGCATATGCAAATAAGTTGTAGATTTGAGAAAAATTATTAGAGTCCCGTGCAACAATATTTCACGCGTGGATAAAGATTTTAGTTTCGACTTTTATCGAAAGATTTCTCGTCTTTTTATTCTGCCTTTACTTTACATGTAGTAGGCTAAAGTTCTCCCTTTCCAAAGGGGAAAACATACATTCCAGACTTATTTCACCTTCTTACTTTTAGTGAAGGTAATGGAAAGGAAGAGAACTTAATTTTAGTTATTTAAGAAGGTAAAGAAGACTAATTTTACCTTTTCCTAAAAAAAAATATTCAAATAAAGCTAATTTTGAGATTTCCCTCTATTACACTTCTTTTCATATAATCCAAACACACTTAGAAAAAGGGATGGGAAAATTTCTTTAATTATCCCCTTACCTTTTTTTGCTAATCTGCTTCTTATGAGACAGAATAGCTCCTTAAATATAAAAAAAGAGCTATTACCGGGTGTAGATTCAATTGATAGAAATTATAGCTGTATTATGAGAACTAATAACTTCAATTTTGAGCTCTTATTTGATGTCTCATTAAATTAAACTAGTCGAATTTTAATGGACCTTCCGGTAGATATCCCTTAAAAATCAAACGGTAAGTGTTCAACTAACTCGAGTTATAACAGTTCACAACTCGCATGAATCCTATGAAAAAAATTGCCAAAATACATATAAGAAGATAGAAGCACTTTCGATTCGAAATTTCGAATCCACACGATACAATCTCCAGACGAAGGACAATCTTTCAGCAGTGACTTGTAACTCTCCAACGAAACATGCGTAACTTTTTAGTCTACACTTTTAAAATGAGGTGACAAAAGAAGCCTAGTTTGGTAAGAAGTAATAACCGGAGAATGACTGAGATTTTAATTCCTTCCCTTCGATTATACCTCACAAAATAAGTGGTCAACAAACGACTTCGATCAAGATGCCTGGTGCCAAATGACACTAAAATTTACTCCACTTCCACAACCCCCCAAGTGCCTCTTTTCCTTCCATTTTCCTTTTGCAATATGACAACCAAACACTTTGTTGACCCAAAAGAATACTTGAACTGTTAGAAACTAGTAGTAATCCATGTTCCAGTAGCAGGTAGGGTGACAAAGTGAAAGAAGAAACAAAGACCGCACAACTGAAAATGTATAGAATATTTTCTTTCTGACGAGCAACTACATACTACTCAGGCTCAAATTTTGGGCATGCTTTCTCCTTGGGAATGAGTTGCACCACCAACAAGGGGATATCTTACAAACTGCGCAAGAGAAATAGCATGCACGTGGCTTTTGCTCCTCTAATGTCCCTTCTTTGAGCGTTTAGAGGGTTTGGCATACTTCATTATCTGCTTTCCAGCTTTCTCGGTAGCTTTTCTCTTAGCATACTCCTGCTGTAAAATAAGAGATGATGGCATTAGCGTCCATGAACAAAAAACAATATCTTTGCCAGTAAATTATAAGATAATGTGACGAATAAATTGCCTATTGGGTGGGGTTACAGATACAAATAATTTATATATGTACTTGGTCGTTGATTTCTGGAGTACAACTTTTATATTACAGTAGCAAAAGAAGAAAGGGGAATTAGGGAAAAAATAGTGTAGGACCAGAGCAATCCGAAGAATAAAACTACTCTAGAAACTTTTTTGAAACACTCAATAAAATAAATGGTAATATTTGTAATAGCTGTGACATATGTTAAAGATAAATACAATATAGTTCACCAACCTCTTCCCATTTTTTCTGTAGTTGCAGAAGCTTTTGACAGTAGGTTTGGCACTCTGTGCGGTACGCAGCAGCAAGTTCTTTTATCAAGGCCTTTCTCTTGATGATGCCAATCACTTTTAATAAGAAGTCAATGAATTAGTATTATGATCTTCTGAGAAATCAAAGAAAGGCTAAGATAGAAGGTGCAAATTAAACAACATAGTATATCATAAGAGTTTTTTTGCCGGTGCCACAAAAGAGGCACACACTTGATACAAAATACAAATTAGCTAGAAGGAGTAAAGTAGCTCTTGATTACAAGATCCTAAGTGCCTTCCGGGATTCAAATCCTTGGCCTTTGTAAAGAGAAATCAAGGTCTCAAGAAATCGATGTATCATTGGTAGAGCAACGCTAATCTTCACTGACCGAAAAAAAAACCTTAAATAGTAAACAAGGGCTTGAGTGTATGTAAAGGCAAACAAATAAAGCAAAGCAGAAATAAATATTTCAGAATCTCAGAAACTATTATAAAGAGAAAATCAAGGTCTCAAGAAGTCGATGTATCATTGGTAGAACAAAGCCAATCTTCACTGACTGAAAAAAAAACCTTAAATAGTAAACAAGGACTTGACTGTATGTAAAGGCAAACCAATAAGCAAAGCAGAAACTCGTATGCAGTATATTAAGTTTCCCCTTTTAAAAAATACTATAATAATATGTTAATACTTATTACCGTAATGTGTAATTCTCTTACAACAATTGATATTAATTTTTTTTTTGAAAAGAATTGATATTAAAATTATATTTTACAATGTGTTAATAACATATTATCATTACTAGTAATACAATTAATAGAAATAATAATAATATATCCAAGGCAACTTCCCACAAAGACCCCACCCATACGACTATGGGGGGGGGGGGGGGCTGTTAATCTACTTAACAAAAATGATAAAAGTAGTAATATTATTATTGATAAATGAAATAATAATAGTAATAATATTAATAACATAGTATATATTATAATTTATTAGATNACTATGGGAGGGGGGGGGGCTGTTAATCTACTTAACAAAAATGATAAAAGTAGTAATATTATTATTGATAAATGAAATAATAATAGTAATAATATTAATAACATAGTATATATTATAATTTATTAGATTATTTTCATTAGTTATTTAAGTAAGCCTCCAAAGGGCAAATGTGGAAAGACAAAATAAATAGATTGTCACTTGGGTGGCAATTGAGATAGACATTCATCCCATGGGCAATCCAAACTGCCACTTCACAAGTAATTGGTAGTGTCCAAACAATTGAGATTACCTAAAAGTTAAGACAAGTCCACAAGGGATGGACCCAGGTTAAAGAAATAATGGATACTAGTAGCTCGTATGTTCTCCATTAGTAGCTTGTTATAGTTGTAAGTAACTAACCCTTCAGGTTATAAATATACCGGTGGGCTATAGCCCAACCTTTTAAAAGTTTATCAGTCTTGTAACTGGAGTTCAGTCCACTCAATACGGACTATTTTATTATGAAAAACTGTCCTCTCAAACATACAAGTTATTAGTTGTAAACGTGTTTAATACTTTTCCACTTTTACCACTAATAGCATCTATCGTACTTCCATTTTCATGCTTATTTCTTCCCTTATATTTATGCATCTATCATTAGTATCAGAACCACAAAAAACCTAAATACCTAACCACCTAGTCCACCATTTGATCCAAGTTTCCGATAGTTTTACCAAGCAAATTACAAAACGTTGATTCCTCAGTAAAGGATGTAGAAACATTGAAAACATAAAGAGACAACATTCATCCGAAAGGAATTAACTCTCATGCACATCATCGAGGATCATTCAATTCAAAAGATGAAGCTGAAAATTTATGGTCTAAAGATCCCTTCCAACATCTTTCACATCAAGATGGAGTTCCTTTAGCTTGGAGACATCACATGAAGAAGATGATCAATACATGTTTTTCTCTTCGAACTTGAGAACAATGTGAAACTTTAAAGGGTTGTACTGAAATGATCACTTTGTATTAGTTAAAAAGATAGACGATTGGTTAAGAAAATAGTGGCTGTTATGCTCACATGTTATCACTGATGGATTCTGCTTCTATTTTCAGCTTCCGAAAGATTGTTTATCAACCTTGTTAATGGATTTTGGTACACCCCATATGGTCTATTTTACCATGTAGATTTGTCTTCTTGAAAAGTTATTAGTTGTAATCGTGTTTAAGATTCTATATAAAATCCTAGGTACATCACAAATCAAACCATGTTGAATATTACGAAACTTATGGTGGATGATAATGCTAAACCTGACGGTTATAAAAGGCTCAGCAGATATTTCTTTCACATGAAAGTCCAGAATCAAAATATTAGTTACTGCAAAACAACACATATGAATTCACTTGACTGAGAAGTACCATTATATTTTTGAAGCAAAGCCAATCTATTCATATAGATTTCTATGATGCCACAATGCTCACAATTAATAAGATGTCATCATATATTTCTTTCACAAGATACTTCCCTTACCCCAAAACGACTGAAAAAGAAAGTAAAACTGTAGTTTTTTGATAGAAGACTTACTTCTGCTTGGGTCAAAGTTAGGGCCCTCATCTTTCCGAGCTGTTGAAGGCTGCTCGGTTTCCTCTTTTGTATCATTTTCGTCCATGGTGCGCAAGCTTTTGCACAGCAACTGTGATACCATCAAAGTGTCAGTGGATTATTCCATAAGTGAACTTAGCAAGATTACATCAATTTTCTTTTCTCTTCTTCGTTTCCAGCAAGATTGCATTTTTATACGGCAAAAACACAAGATTTCATAATCCATATCAAGATCAAATGCCTATACAACAACAAATCATCACAATATTCACCAGACGCAGGACACCAAGTTGCAGGAAGGAGGCAAGCGACGCGACAATATGGAAAAATTAGCGTCAAAAGAACAACTAAGATCGATCGAAATAACGAGGGAGACGTCGAATCTTCCAGGGCTAAACACAAACCACGAGGATTGGGAGAAACCAAACGCAGAAACTTTACCTAAAATGTCGTCAATTACTACCGATTCCGGGGGCAATTGACCAGTTTAGGGCACCTCCGGCGATCTCTTCACACGCAGGTTGCAGAGGTCGGACCAAATCCCTGTTCATATAAGCGAAATATATAAATAGAAAAATGAAGTCGAGAAGGAAAAGGAGGAGAGAGCGTCGGCAGATTTATTTCCATGCGATAAATTTATCTCCGTCTGATATTTTTCGTTGTGTGTTCTTCAACGACTGATTTAAAATGTCACATGTATTAAGATGTTGGGCTCCGGGTTCGGCCCATATCAAAACCCTTAGGTCCTGGATGCACGTGGATTATCTCAGAATTAATTTTTTTTAATCTAAAAGTTAGTCCATTGTCCTTAATTTAATAGGAGTAATATAGTTCAGAAAAAAAAATAGATCAGTCTTTAATTTTTTATTCCTTATTTCATAAATGTGACGGGATCCACAAAGAAGATAAAATAGGGTTTGATAAAAATATGGAAAATAAGATCCTAATCTTAATCTTATTCTCTAATTAAACAGGATCTTAAGAACCATTTGATACGAAGTAATCTATCTTCATTATTAATTATTTAATTTAAAATTCTAAAGGTCACTAAATTATCATATTTGAATACATTACTAATATTTTTTTTATTTTTTATAATTTAAATTATCACCTCATTGATAATGAAGATAACATTTGTATTTTGATAAAATTATTCATTCAATCAAAATATTAAAATATTCATATTTTATTAAGAAATAATATTATTCAATATTGTTTTCTTGATTTCTTAAGATTAATTTATTAACGATTGATAATATAAACTCCATATATTTGACTCATTTCTTTTTACCCTTTTGTTTATATAAAATAATATATTAGTAAAGATAAATAAATGTTTAAGAGTATTTTAGTAATTTTATTTTTTATAATTTAAATTATAATCTTATTAGTATTTATAATGTCATATTATCGATAATTTATAAAGTGATAATCTATTTTAATTATTATTTATATTATCAGTTAATGAAAATAGAAATGTGTCAAAGAGTCACTTAATGCACAAGCATGGTCCACATATTTTTAAATGATATTTTTTTCTTTCTTTTTGATTTTTTTATTACCTTTATATTTTTGTTCCTTTGTGATAGAAAGGAAATATATAAAAATTCATCAAATATTTAATTACCCACTTTAAAAGACAGTCAAAGTAAGCAAATATTCTATAGAAAAATAGTTTTTTAAAATTGTCCCCAAACACTTGAATTTGGATATGTTCATAATGAATTATTACAAAATAAAAAAAAACAACCGGGACCGTATGTCTAAAAAAACTGTTAAATAAATTGACAATATTTTGGTATGATGCAAATCACAAAGTTATGGGAAGTAAAGGCCGAGTTTCGTGTATATGTGCCCAATTTATTTTCATAAAAAATAAATCCAAATGTTTATGCCGGAAAAGGGATTTCGACGCGGGTAACATGATACTTTCACATGTTGGCTACTGAAAAAATATTTATCTTTTGCGTCGGATTTAATTATTCTGGAGTATGTAACACAAATTATGAGTAATTTTGAATTAAAAAGAATGTATTATCATTCTTCCTCAATATATGTAAGGGTCCAATTCTTAAGCACTGCCCACAGTGGCAATCCCGTAGTTATTTTTTAACTAACGGAGGGTGATTTCATCATTTAGTAGGGCATCGAATAAAAGAAAAAATGCCATCGAGCCAACCAATCAACGATATGTGTCCTTGGATGTGAATAAAAGCGGGGGAGCAAACTTTTCTCTCTCCCTCGTTTGTCTCTCTCACGCAACATCGCCGGACGACGAAGTTGTCGGCCACAGTTTCATCCTCGGACGATGCAATGACGCTCCCCTCGACGGAGCAAGCACGATGATCTACAAGGTCAACAGTTTTGGGGTGCGATTACGTCTCAAACATGAGTAGATCTTCGGCGACACTTGACAAAATCAGCGCAATTCGCCAATGACGGGTCACCATCTTTTTCCAGGTAAGTTTTCCTTCAAGGTTACAAGGGTGTTAGAACTGTTAATTTGGGTTTTTTTATTCGAAGGTAGTCGATTCACCATTTTCGTTTGGAGCTCCGTTGATAATCATTTTGGACATCGCCAAAGATGGAGCAACATTCGTCTCCTCCCTGCCCCTGGTACGTTATAGTTATATTATATTAGGGTTTGGTCAAAGTTCCGCTAGCTGATTTGTATGTCTTGTAATGGAACAATGTGCGCCATTTTAAGTTGGATTTTACAGCTAGTCGTCGACATCATGAATGGCCCAAGCTCAGTTACCCATTCTCTCGGTGAGTATATGGAAAGAGGTTTTTCCGATCTGAATTGATGAACCCTATTACCCGTTCCTCTTTCAATTAGAGTTTGCTTTGTCCCTCGACACACGCCGCTAAATTTCGATAGTTTCTTCCAGGAGTGATTTCCATTGTCGTAGATGAATTGATTTGATTCATGGTTGATACAATAGAGTTGCATCAGAGAGTTTTGAATATGAGTTTGATATGTTTTCAGAGATGATTTTTAAATTGTTTAGATAAGATGTGTTGTCATCGCATTCCCCCTATGTGATTTAGTCGACGTAACTTTTGGTATTGAACAAGACTATCAGAGCCGAAAGGCAGCAACATGAGTGTTCATATATCACTCCATCTTCTCGATGAGCCATGTGTGGATTATTACCTGCACGTTTAGTGTGGTATATGGTGTAGATGCGAGATATAACAAGGTTGTTTTATTTGTGTCTAGTGGTACCTTGTTTGCTATTTACTATGCATTTGAATCCATCGAGTGCGCTAGTGACACACACTGCATCAGTGAGCACACCAACCATATTTAGATACATATGCTTCATATATGTGTGTTACATACACACACACACATACATACATACATACATACATACATATA
>LTAE01013295.1:0-12779 GCA_001647135.1 Pontederia paniculata
AAAAATAAGTGGAAAGGTGGGACCCACAACCCACTAACTCTTCATATAAAAAGCCCAACTCACCCGCCACCTCTTCTCTCTCTCCTCTCCCATTCTCTCAATTGTTCACCTAGGAAATTTAGTCAAAAATTGCAGCAAAGAGTGAGCTCTCTTACTCCATTTTTATAGCAGCAAATCAAGGGGAAAAGGAGGGTAATCGAAGCTGAAATCTCTGCTGCAACTAGGAGAAAGGAGGAGGAGAAGAACAAAAGGGAAAGAGAGGAATTTTAGTGCAATTGAGGTATGTAAATGGATTCCTACATTGACCTTGTGTCAATGTAGTTGTATGGGTGTTTCTCTGCTGTAGGAACACGAACTATGTCACAATTGTATGCATTTTATAGATTGAACAACTCATATGTTGAAATCCCCAGTGTTTATGTTCAGTTTATATCGCAAATGAATTAGGGCTTATATGATAGAAATTGTATGTTTTGAGCTAAGTGTTACTGTATGTTTTAGAGAAAACCCTAGGTTCACTCATTTTTTATTTTCTGAATCTGACGCAAGTTGGTCGACCGACCTTAAGGGTGGGTTCAACCGACTATTTGGTCTAGGCGAACTGGAACGACCTCAAAGTCGGGCGACACCCTAAGGGGAGTCAGTCGACCGACCTGGGAAAGGGTCGACCGATCCTGACCCACATTTGTTTTATTGTATCGTTCCTTAATACTATTGAGTTTATTGACTGATAACCTAGCTCACGTGTTGCATGCTCAGCCATAATAGGTTAAATTATTAATGATTGGTGTATCGATTGATTGAATTGGCATATTAGAGTGATTGGGACGTCTGTCGTATTGGGAGGGTTGATTCCCTTCATATTGTATTGACCCAGACGTGGGATATTTGTGGCTTTCCGAAAGGGGATTCACGAGAGCTAGGTGTCTCATGGTTTAGCTAACCATTCCCGACCATTACGTACCAAACTCTCCAATCATTGTTAAAGGATGACGGATAAATAATTCAAGGAACCATATTGTTATTGTTATTGATAGATCACAGATCCATATCGTATTGTAATGAGCAAGGCTCATATTGATGGTGACGACTTCATATGGGGACAACTATATGGGGACGGATTGAGGAAGTCACAATGGGGGCTTCCGGTCATCAAATGACAACAAATAAGATTTCTAGTATGGACACATATTGTTATCGTTATTGAACATAGGAAGCCTAATGTTATTGAGTGATCATGTTAGTCATTGTTATTGATATGAAATGATTAAAGTCCCAAGATATAACGACTTAATCATTATTGTACATTGATATTGTGATACCATGCTTTTTAAAGACTTGATGATATATTCTTATCGTTATTGTCTATATGTCTTACATACTGGGCAAAAGCTCACGGGTTCTGCCCCTGCAATGGATCCTGCAGACCGACAGGCATAGGTTTGGAGGTGCTGCTCTTGACGCGAAAATTGCACATGGCACATACTAAGTATCGAGTCGTATGAATGTTTTGCAAATTAGTAGGCCTCTTTATGTATTTTCAGCATATATCGAGTCTGTTGTATGAGCTATGAGCTCAAGACTATGATTATCTTTTTGGCGAGTGATGTAACTTAACATGTTTAAGTTAACTTAATGTACTTTCATGAAATATATGGAGTATGTTATCGTTTCTGCTGTGCATCATTGCTGTAATTTATCGTTTTCCACTGCTATAGTCATTATTTTTATGTACCGCCTCGGGAGCCTCCTCGACGCGTGTCGGATATCGATTCGGTCACGTGTGGGGCGCGCTCGCGAAGCGTTACACATGGTATTTATGAAAAGATAATTATATTCAACTAATTTTATTTTCTGTAAATCATAAAAAATAAATATTCTCAATACAAGGGTCGAGAAGAATGACACATGGCATCCAAAGCTTTAAAACCCTATTGCACTTCTAAACTAGAAGTTCATATTCACATGGAAGTGTCGTTTTAATTTGTGAGCTCTAGAATGGCCGGTAAAAACTATAAAACTATTTGATTATAGATTAATTTTTTTCATATCTTTAAATTGCATTGGAAAGGACATTGAGCAGATCGAATGCTTCCTACAACACTAGAAAAACTTTCGACCACCTTCGACCTGCGCAATCAAAGCAATCAAAGCACTGTCAAATCCACAAGAGGATTTCAATGAAGAGAATTAAGACGTTAGAACTTTACGTGATCAACTTTCAAACTATTTCTAAATATTGTTTTTTTTTTGTGTTGTGAAATTTGAAATAACTTTTATTTTCATATTTACGATGTGATGTGGCTATTAGAAATCTGCATCTTGTCATTTAAAGTGATGCAAAATCGATAAAATATGGAACCAAGTCCTTTTTGGAGAGGCCTTGACACACACACCACGCACGCACGCACCCACCTTTTAGTTTTATTTAATAAAAAAGTATTTCATGTATTAATCAGAGAATTTTTCAGGAAGGCTCCAACCACCAGCATTGACGCCCCCTAGTGATACATAGTACAGGTGCATGACATGACATATCATCACTAAGTGCCATTTTTCTAGCAGCGGTGCCCATCAGCTACATGACGATTCTCTAATTACCGATCAATAGTTGGAATTGCAAATGGATTCAATCAAAAGCTATTGTGTTTGCATGGAGTTGGCCTTAGTAATATGTGTGCATATCTATTTTTTAGTCTAAGGTTTGTGGGCCAAAAAGGGAAGGTGGTCTAAGCAAGCTTGTTAAACTATCATATCAACGGTAATAGTTAAGAATTTAGATTTAGCAAAATGAATTAAATTGATATAAAATATTATATTGGCATAAAATTCAAGATTCTAGCAATGAAAATCATATAACTTTATACGAATCTATACAACTTTCGTTTTGCATAATGCAACTATTTAAAAAAAAATTAACTATTTTTCTTAGTGTTTTAGAATAAAGTTCACAACAAATAGTCAATGTGTTTAATAATGATGTTTATATATTTAATAATGAAAAAAATTATTTGATGTTGATAGTACACAAGTATTATATAACTATATTTATTGGTACATAAACTTCCTAACTTTATCATACAATTTTATGAGCCAAACGAAGCTCGGATGTAAAAGCGCTGTTTTTTTTCTAATATTAATTAGGCACTTTTTTAGAAGTTTGGGATGTGCATGCGGATGACCTATTCTTGGGAACAATCTTTCACTAGAGACCAAAATTTGTCTTTATAAGGACATTTTTCTTTTTGGAAAGAAATTGCCTTAATAATCCCCCGAGGCACTTTTCGGTTTGTCATATTTTTTTATGGCGTGGGCGGGTGGTAGATATGCATAGAGATGTATCCCCCTAGTGAGTCATGGTAGAGATGCATGACCTCAATGGCTCGCTTTTCCTTTTTTCGAACATAACACCGCTACAATGTGTCTTCTGTAGTGACGTTTATTTGACAAGTCCCCTACGGTGATAGATACCAAAGTCACAAACATGTAATTGCCAAGGTGTCGCCACTAGTTCTAAAGACACATTACCGATGCGTTAGAGACATTTTGAGTCATTAAGTGGAATTTTTCTAGTAGTATGTTCGATAGGTGGTGCTCGACTCTTTAATTACCTAAGCAGGTGGAATTGAAAATGAATCCCATCGATCAAAAAAGGTTTTTTTTGACACGTAGTTGGGCCGCAATAGGGGTGCATATTTGATTCTTTTAGTCTAAGGTTTGTCGACCAAAAAAGGGAACGTGGTCTAAGCAAGTTTGTTAAACTATCAAGTCAATTCTTAAAGTTGTATAAGTGCTCAGCAAAGCAAATTAAATCGGCATAAGATCTGGATATAAACTCCAAGATTATAATCTTGAAAATCATACAACTTTATATGAATCTATACGACTTTTGTGTTATATAATGTAAATATTTTAATTTTTTTTAACTAATTTGTTTAGAGTTTAAAAACAAAGTTCACAATATATAGTCAATGAGTTTCAATCCTATGTTTTTAATATTTAATAAAGAGATTTATTGATGTTTATAATACACTAGTTACACTATAATTATATTTATTAGCACAAACTCTCTGCCTTATGATACGATCATATGAGCAAAAAAATATTCTACATAAATTACAAAGTTCAAGTTTGGTTGTAAAGGTTCTGAATTTGTCCAATATGAATTAGGCACTTCTTTGTAAGTTGGGATGTGCTTCCTTTCTCTACCAACAATATATTCTTAGTGTTTTTTTTAACTTGCTATGTCAACATTTTCATTGAAGACCAAATTTTGTGTTCATATGGATATTTTCTTTTTACAAAAAACTAAAGTACTATCCGAAAATTGCTTCTAAGATAGTGTATAGTTTTTAATTTTACCTATTACTTTATCGACTGTATATATAAAATTATGGCCCCTAAATTAAATTTTAAGTGATAAATGAATACAATTTTATTTATGATGAGCTATGATTATGTGGGGTGTGAAAATGCACTCAACTCCAGAGTTTCAGGATGTGATGATATACAATGTTAGTATCATTTTAGGTGTGAATTCTTGGAGCTGGGCAACTAAACAAGTCAAATGAAATCAACAAGTTTTAAAAGTATTTTAATTCCTAAACACAAACACTTCAGCTACAAGTATACAACCTCCGTAGTAGTATTTTAAGGTTGAATCATAGAAAAATTGAACTTCACTACTTAACTACTTTACCTTACACTAAATTGAAATAGGTTATTTATACAAAAAAAAAAATCAAAGTCACAAAGAAACCTAAATCTGGAAAGAAAGTAGGAAAATATTTTTTTAAGGTTTTCAAGGTTAAAAAGGGAGCTAGAGAAACTGAACACAGAGGAAGAGGATTTGGATTTACTGAAAATGGGAGAAGATACGAGACATGGGATATGTTCTCGAACTCCAACTTGCTACTGAAATACTAAACCAACTAATGGTAACTTGGGATCCAAGAATGGCAGGTCTCGCTACCCTCATAAACAAAGACCCCAAAACGACAATCCTTAGAAACTATACACACTTCTTAGTGTCTGAATAGTCTCCACCCTTTCCGCTCAACATACACCGGCTAAGAGCCTCTTGGCCATTCATGGATTTTTCTCAATGGAGGGATATCACCTCTCAGCCTGTATTCTCCACCAAGATTTGAGGGATAATGATACCCGTTAAAGTCGTACTCGCCTCTTGGATCAAAATAGCACTCTCGCAACATTCTCAACCCCCTCAAGCGAGGTTTGCAATGATGTGACACCTAAATCTCAGTCACAAACAGTCCATAGCCAAGAACATACATGAAACAAAACATAGCACAAGAACGGACCGAAAAGTCATATGAAAATGCATTTAACAATAAACAAGATACAACAAGAGTGAGGTCTCAAACACTCTCGTGTCCAGGCTTAAAACTTTAGCCGATTACAACCATCACAAACATCATATGAACATCAAAATAGAAATCCATCTCAGAAAACATACAAAAACTGAAAATAAAAAAAACTAATAATACTTCCCCACAATCTCTTTCTCTTCCTCGCTCTGAATCACACTAGAACATGGACTTAGATCTATCCTTAGCTGGCTCTTTTCCTTCTCCAAGCTCTGCCAATGGCTGCCCACCCCTTTGGATGTGTGCGAACCTGGGGTAGTTAGCATTTTGTCTTTTCTAGTTTTGTCAAGGTGTGCATCTTCTCTCTCAAGGAGTGTTCAAGTTGTGAACGAGTGTATATAGGTTGTCTTCAACTCTAGAATTCACCAGGGTATTAAACATCCCCACTTGGTACCAACATGAAAAGCAAGCATAAAATCACATAATTCAGTAAAAAGGAGTTCAAGGTGTGAAAAGATAGACTCATAGCCAGGAAATTTTGAAAAGTGTGAGTCATAAAAATAGATGATAATATGCAACATGAATATATCAGTGACTTTACATATGGAATTTAACACCAAATTTTTTGTTATCAAATTTTCCCAAACCTAAGCCTTTTTGCTTCCTCAAAGAAAGAGTTAGAAATTTTAAGGCACAAACTACAATCCAAAGCAGCCGCAAAATGGATATATATACTTACACCACCCTTTTAAATCACTTGAATCCTTGGTCACCATTACACATTCTTAACCAATTAAAATCTCCTTGTAAGACCACCGAAACCTGAGTCTAAATGCAACTTCATAGCTGCAAAATCAGATGTCACCTACCACAACCACTTTTTAGACCTAGAATCATTGAATCATAGTTAGAATGATGATTGTTTACTTATGGTTACTAACTCCTCTTCTTTTCTTCTTTTCATTTTTTCGGTCATTCTTTTTTTCTTCTACATATATCATTTTATTTGCCATTTTAGAGAGTGAAAGTAAAAATTCACCGGGGTGTAAAAATTCACCAACATGAAAAGCAAGCATAAAATCACATAATTCAGTAAAAAGGAGTTCAAGGTGTGAAAAGATAGACTCATAGCCAGGAAATTTTGAAAAGTGTGAGTCATAAAAATAGATGATAATATGCAACATGAATATATCAGTGACTTTACATATGGAATTTAACACCAAATTTTTTGTTATCAAATTTTCCCAAACCTAAGCCTTTTTGCTTCCTCAAAGAAAGAGTTAGAAATTTTAAGGCACAAACTACAATCCAAAGCACATGCAACATGAAGATATCAAATCCATGATAAAAGTGTGACTTTACATATGGAATTTAAGCCCAAATTTTCTGTCATCAAATTTTTCCAAATCTAAGCCTTTGCTTGTCCTCAAGAAAAGAGTTAGAAATTTTAAGGCACAAACATACAATCCAAAGCAGCCGCAAAATGGATATATACCAACTTACACCACCCTTTAAATCACTCGAATCCTTGGTCACCATTACATATTCTTAACCAATTAAAATCTCCTCGTAAGACCACTAAAACCTGAGTCTAATTGCAACTTTGTGGCTTCAAATCAGATGGAACCTGCCACAATCACCCTTTTAGACCTAGAATCACTTAATCATAGTAAGAATGATGATAGTTTACTTATGGTTACTAACCCCTCTTCTTTTCTTTTTTTCATTTTTTTCAGTCATTCTTTTTTTCTTCTACATATATCATTCTATTTGCCATTTTAGGGAGTAAAAGTAAAATGATAGTTCCCCTCAACATATCCTCACTTTTCTTCCTAGAATACTAGGTTCAGATGCTAGAGGTTCTCAAGAGGAGCATATTCTTGACTCTTTCATATGAAAGGTTAGAAGAGTAGTTGATTGAGGTGAAAGAAGCAAGGTCCCCACAACATCGTCCCACCATTTCTTTCTAGAATACTCTGATGGGGTGCTCAGAGTATGACTAAGTCACACAGTCTTGACTCCAAGGTGTGAAGTCAGTAAAGTGGTTATTAAAGAAAAGAAAATTTTCCCTAGGCAAAGCATAATGAAACATGTAGATTAAGCATTCAAACTGAGATTTATCCCTCTTCTTTTTTTCTCTTTTTCTTGAAAATAAATCAATCATATGAGTAGGGATTCCAAGGATCTAAGGATAGATATAACAAAGCATCAACATGGTTGCTAAAGGTTTTGGTCCAGCTTGAGGTTGGTAGCTGAGATTCATAGTTCTTTCTTCAAAGGTAACCAGGGACGCTCATGACGTAGGATGGGGGTGTGACAACTGAGATATACTCATGATGTTTTCTAACATTAGGCTAAGTACAAACAAAAAATTAGCAAAAGAATTTACATCAAAGTTGCAACATGATCATGTAGAAGGAATACACATTAAAGGTGCATACATGATGGAAAATATGTTCCAAAAACTAAATCAACTAAACTATACACAAAACAAAGTAGACATGGCAAAATCAAATTGGAGTTATAAATGTTTAGGCCATATCATTGGCTCCCCAAAACTTAAATTCAACATTGTCCCCAAAGTTGATCTAAGTAAAAGTTCTTAGTTCTGTGGGGGTGTGTGGCTCGGGACAGCTTTATATGTTGTATCATTATTAGAAATTTATGTTGGTTCGATTGAGTGCAGGTCGTCTTCTATTGGGGGCGATTGAAGGTGGGATGCTTGGTTTCTGTGAACAAAAAGCAAAAAGAAAAAAAATAGAAAATAAAAATTATTAGATTTGATTGCCTCTCAATAAGTGTCATTGTTTATACTAGACTTGGTATCTACTCAATCATTTCTATCTAGGAGGTAGTAGTAGCTCCACAGTTTTTGTAATATTCAAATTTTTCTCCTAATTGATTGTGTTCCAAACAACGTCCATTAGCTTTTAATGTTTTTTCTCTGTCATAGATGATCATAATAAAGCCAATACTGAAAACTTTGTCATTTTTCAAAGGATCCCACCATAGGAATTTTAACTTCTTAGAAAATAGCAAAACTTGCTTTCCTGTTAGACTTTTCCATGTAATATTTGTTCATTACGCCATGCTTCAATCTTTTCATTGTAGATAAAGAATGTTTCGGATCCCTTAGATAGCACACACTATTCAAGGAGGTGTTGATTCTGAACATCATATAGGAAGGTAGCATAAGAAGACAATTGTCGCAAGACTTTCACAAATGACATGTTGATATGAAATTTTTTTAAAACATCCAAAAATCTAAAAAATGGTTGATCCTATTGAGCTTTTAGCATCTTCTGTGGTAATAAGATATCTAATTGATTGACAACTATAATTGATCTTTCTTTCATAATTTCTCTTAGAGTTTAAGAATTTCTTTTTCTCAAAAGTAGAATTGAGAATATCCTTATCTTCAAGTTCTAGTGCTGATTCCCTCAATTCGTCCAATTTTTTGTATAAATCATATTGGTGTTGTACCTTGTGCTTTGCTTCAGATTTAGAAAATTCTTTTTTAGCTTCAGTTATTGTGATGTTACTAGCTTGATGTTAAACTATAGGACTGCTGCCAACTATTGAAATTTTCTTTCCAATTGTTGTTGCTATGCTGGCTTCAGTTGGGTGTGAAACTATAGAGTTGTTGTCGGCTGCCAAAATTTTCTTTTCAGTGGTTCCTGATATGTTATCCATTGGGTGTGAACTTTCATGCTTGATGTCAACTGTTGAAGTTTCCTTTGTAGTTGCTGCTAAGCTGATATCCATTGGTTGTGAATTTTTAGAGTTTACCATAACTAAATTTTTTTCTTCACTCTTAACTTCAGGTCAACTGTAGATGTATCCACATTTTTCTCTTCCAAAATCCATTCCTTTCATGCATCATCTCTTTCTCACAATTCATTGTCATTATTTGAAATTCCTCCTTTAAGCTGGGGCAGATTGTGCTTCTAAAAATTCTAGTGACTCCTATAAAATTTCTAAATTGGGCATTAGAAGAATTTAAGTCTCTAACATTTTGGATTCAGCTTCAAGATCCTCAACTTTAATAAACAATTGTTGGAGTATTTCATTTTGTTGGGCTAACATTGAAGATCACTCGCTTATGAAGTTTTCCATCATGATTTCAAGATTAGATATTTTTGGAGGCAATCTGAATGCTTGCTGATTTGATGGAGCTATCTCAGCTAGATATTGAAAATTGGATTCTTGACTTAGATTTTGATGGTAGTATGGCTGACTTCGTGAGTTATATTATTGAGTATTGTTGCAAGAAAAGTTTTCTTCATAATTTCACCAACTTGAATCTTCACCATAGTATCCATATTGTTGGCATTCTCCTTGATTCCTTTGATCATGTGAGGCATATAGATGATCCTTAGATGGCCCTTGGACATAAGTAGGTGCTTGATTGCAGCAAGCTTGTGATGATCCTATAGTATTCAAATAGAACTTTTGAATAGTATTTTCCACAATGTCTTCAATCTTAGAGAATATTGTGTTCCGGCTCTCATAGTTTAATGTTCCACTTACTTGATAATGATTATGTATAACATGGGGCTAGCTCTGATAACTCATATCCATCTTGGTCTCTACCTTCTTAAATACATTCGTTTTAGCCTCTAACTCTTCTTCTTTTAAATCCCTCTCTATCTCAAAATCCGAATCAAGAATTTTTCTACACCATTAAAACTTGGCATACAAAACAAGGTTAAGTGCAATATCTACATTATCAACAATAGTGAAGGTTAACTGAAACTAAGAAAAAGAAAGAAAAACCAATTAAAAATGGGAAAACAACCAAAGCTAAAGAAAATGGCGGATTAAAAATAATGATATACGAGTATAGACGATAGAAATGAAAGATTCAACTCAGCTCCAGAAATTCAAGTGTGAAAAATAAACTTTTCCGACAATAACATAAAAAACTTGATGATGTCTAATGTGAATGGGGTGGAAAACACACAGCTCTAGAGTTTTAAGGTGTGACGGTATATAGTGTTCGTATGACCCTAGGTGTGAATTCTTGGAGCTAGGGGCAACTGAACAAGTCCAATGAAATCAACAAGTTTAAAAAGTATTTTAATTCTTAAACACACACACACACACTTCAGCTACAAGTATACAACTTCCATAGTAGTATTTTAGGGTTGAATCCATAGGGAAATTTAAATTCACTACTAACTAATTGGCTTTACACTAAATTGAATTGCTAAGTGGATATTTGCCTAGAAAATGAAAGTCACAAAGAAACCTAAATCTAGAAAGAAAGTAGAAAAATATACATTTAGGGTTTTTAAGGTTAAAAAGGAGCTAGAAAAAATTGGACACAAAGGAAGAGGATTATGATTTACTCAAAATAGGAGAAGACACTGGCATATAGAGTTGTTTTCGAACTCCAACTTGCTACTGAAACATTAAACCGACTAATAATTACTTGGGATCCAATAATGGCAGATCTTGCCACCCTCGTAGTAAAAAATCCTAAAACATTAATCCTTAGAGACTATACACACTTCTCGGTGCCTGAATAGTCTCCACCCTTTCCGCTCAACATACACTCACCAAGAGCCTCTCAGCCGCTCGTGGATTCTTCTCAATGGAGGGATATCACCTCTTGGCCTATATCCTCCACCAAGATTTGAGGGATAAATGACACCCATTAAAGTTGTACTTCCCTCTCGTATCGCAGTATCTTGCAACATTCTCAACACCCTTGGGCGAGGTTCGCAATGAGGTGACACCTAAATCTCAGTACAAACAATCCATAGCAAAGAACACGCATGAAACAAAAAAATAGCACAATAGTGGATTAGAAAGTCATATGGAAATGCATTCAACAATAAATGAGTTCAATACAGCAAGAGGGAGGTCTCAAATACTCCCATGTCCTTAAATGTTTAGCCTATTACAACCATCACAAACATCATACGAACATCAAAATAGAAAGCCATCTCAAGAAACATACACAAGCTGAAAATATAAAGAATTAAAATACTTCCCAAGAATCTTTTCCTCTTCCTCGCTGAAATATGAAATTACTCACACTAGAACTTGGACTTAGATCTCTCCTAACTGATTCTTCTCGTTCTCCAAGATCCTCCAATGGCTGCCCACCCATCTTGATGTTTGTGAACCCTTTCAAAAGTTGTCTACATGTGTCTAATATATATGGTGGTCCTCTCCTACCCTTTTGACACATGTCCCCTGCCATTTCGTCATGTCTTAGTCTTTTTTTAGTCTATCTTTCCTGTCGTTGTTTGGATTGTGGACCGCAAGAGAATGAGAGAGATGATGGGAGAAAGAGAGATTATGGAAAAGGAGAGTGTTTGAATCTTATTTGTGAGGAAAGAATTTTTTTTAGATAGCATTCCTTTGATTAGAATAGGACTTTGCATGTGATTAGAATTTCTTAAGAATAACTTTGCATGTGACTAGCATTCCTTTGAAAATTAATATGGATAAGAATAGGACTTCCTAGAACTATTATATTTTATACAATCACATAATTGAATTATCTTATATATTAATCTGTACTAATTTATGATAATACATTCTAATATTTGATTGGTATTTAGTTTAAATGCTAGTATAATGTGTACTTGTGTAGTATAATATTAATATACACTTCAATATAATTCTAAAATTTTATTAGGTTCATATAATGTTTAGTATAATGCTAGAAAAATATTTACTACTATAATGTTTAATATAATTTGATTTGAAAGATGTGTGAGATTCCACTTGACCATGGTTTTTATGAAAGGATAATTATATTCAACTGAATCTATTTTATGTAAATAATCAAAAAGAAAATATTTTCAATACAAGAGTCAAGAAAAGTGGCACATGGCATCCATAGCTTTAAAGCCCTTTAGCACTTCTAAACTAGAAGTTGATGTTCACATGAGAGCATCGTTTTTATTTGTTAGTGATGATATAAAATTTAGCCCTAAGTTTCATTTGCAAAGTCACATCTCACCATGAATTTTGTACCTTTATATGCATATCATCACATATTTTTTTATGGCATTTGCATCTTTTGAAATTTCCTAGATATGAATACATCTTTTCACATCCTAAAGTCTTTTAAGTGAGATTATGAGTGGTTACATTTGATTTTCCTATAAGGACCTGATAGGGGTCAGTCCACATTTTGATGCATGATGCGAAAAATGCTAACGTGCAAATTCAATGCTAGCAAGTGCACTAGTCGTTCAAGTAATAAAGTGTAAAGAGTAAGGATGTCGAACCCACGAGGACTAATGTAACCTAACCTTCTCTAATCCCAAAAGTAATAGATAAAAGATTTAATTTCAGTTTTGATTCAGAGATAAAAAGATAAGATAAGATCAAATTTCAGATAAGAGGTCAGGTAAGATCAACTCATAAAGTTGGAAGATTTAGGACTCTTATCACCACAAATCAGATTGAACAGATTTATTCCTAATGATG
>LTAE01013296.1:0-12775 GCA_001647135.1 Pontederia paniculata
CTTTATATCTTTGGTCGACCGTTCAGACTCTAACTCCTCTTCTCATGCATTCTTCTTCAATATTGGTCGACCACTTCATATGCTTAGGACGACCACTACACACATAGAGTTCTTCTGATATGTCGTCTGTGTGCATAGGTCGTCCGTTCCTTTAGTTTTGGTCGACCTATCAACTTCTGAACTTGAACATCCTATTTCAAAAATCAGCTCAACAAGTTCATTAGTTCAAAATAAGTTCCCTTACAAATTTGTGATCATCAAAACAATCTCGGAATCCTAGATTCAACACACGGCTATGACAATTCTCTCACCGGCCATGGAATTTCATGGGATAAGGTTCATTAATCAATTTTTACGTCGTTCGAAATTATCTTTTGAGGATTTTGATCTAGAATTAATCCTAGCCATGGAAGCCAAGATTTATCATCAAAGGACTCCCTAAACCAAGGCCTCATTTTGAGATTTATGCTTCAAGCCTAGGAGTGCCTACGTGCTAGAGAAAAAGCAAAGCTCAGCACAACCAATTTTCTGAAGAGGCGATCATCGAGCTATTAGATTTATGAATATCATTGTGTACTTCTTTCTCTTTTCAATTCGAAGGATGAACTCCAATGTAATTTATTAGTTTTATGTTTTTTGGAGAATTTTTAGTGTAAGGGAAAAACTTGATGAACCCTTGTTGAATTAATTTTAGTTCTTCAATTCTTTTTTACATTTGTTTGTTGATTTTAATGTTTTTATGATTTCTTTGAAGTTTTGAACTATGTTAACATCCTAGATAGAAATAACAAATTTACAATTTTCTTTGATTTATGAACTATTTTTTGAATTTGAAGCTGAAGCATTGGATATCATGCCTAGGTAGCATTCTGGAGGAATACCTTAGGTGTGAGATCTATGATATTAGCATCCTAGAGAGAAATAATCCATAGTCTAGGAACTTCATTTTAAGACATCTCAAATCTTATTAGATTATATTGTCATCCTGAAAAGGAACAATCGAATCTCTTAGCCTTGGGATAGATCCTCATAAGAATTGATGAAACTGAATTTTGATTAAAACTTATAGTAAAATCTCGTTGATCTCTATTCATCTTTATTCATCCCAGTCCAATGCTTGATGCCATCATAAATTATGTAATTTTATTGAATCCTATTTTTTTGTCATATCTTAACTTTTTGATAAAAAAACGATGTTATCTAACTCATGTATCTCTCTTGTTAGTTTATGGGACTAGATGAGGATAAAGATATAATTCCTATGAGAACAATACTCAACTCACCTTGAACTATTATTTGATCATGACTAGTGCACTTGCTAGCGAATTGTTAGGCCATATTAGCAACATCAAGAGATTTTGTAACTTTTTTCTGGAATGAAAATATCACATTATTAGAATATATTTTCTTGTAATAAATTTTTCGTATCAAGCTTTTGGCATCATTCTTGGAGAACATTTTTTCCTGGCTATTCTAATTTCCTGTTACTTTGAGACTATTTTCTATTTTGCTTATGGTTGTATAATTTTCAAGAAGACAATTAGTGTCACAGGCCAACAAATCTTAGAATCCAAACCAAAGGAATCAACACATCACAAGAAGCTCAAATCAACTTTTGAACTTTGATCCAGAGATCTAAAGGATCATATGATGATTAAAGAGAGAAGCAACAATCACCGACAATCAAAGCATACCACAAATTGAACACAATGATAAATATATTGATAGGACAATCAAGGATTATGTCTCATCGAAATACATTGATACTGAATCAAGCATTGTTCTCACAACCATCAATGCTAACAGCTTTGAGATCAACCCAGCGATCGTGCGGATGATCCAATCTTCACGATTTGGCGGGGCATTCAATTAGTGCAACAATTTTTGTTTTGATGTTGCTCACTTAAGTTTATTTCTTTACTCTTTACGAGATAAAGCATTTGCTTAGCTTAATACATTACATGCAGGATCAATGAGGTCTTTGGCACAACTAGTTGAGAAGTTTATTAACAAGTATTGCCTATGTCACTTGAGCAATGAATTACGATCCTTCAAGTAGGAAGAAAATGAAACTTTGTTTGAACATGTGATTGATTCAAGGAAGTATTTGTTGGTATTCTTGACAGTCAGATTCCTCCGTGGGAGTTGCTAGAAAGCTTCTACAATGGACTTGTGAAAGTGATAAAGACAAGCTAGATGCCTCAGTTGGAGGTACTATTATGGAAAATGTGTCCGAATGAAATCTATGACTTTATTGAGGATGTAGCGTTCAACTCCTAGAGAACAAAAAGGTCTAATAAGAAACGAGGAGTCCATAGCGTGAATGACGATGGAGTAGTGACTCAACTAGAGTCAACTAAATAACACTACAAGAATATGCAACATTAACGACAGATATACTTGTCACAAATCTATCGCTATAAAAATCAGCGACGATTTAGCGACAAACGAACGACACCAAAAAGTTGTCGCAAAAATTAGGTCGCTATTAGCGATAGAAGAATCTCGCTAAAACTATCATTAAGTTGTCGTGTCGTTAACCCGTCGTTATCTTAATTGTTTTATTAAAAAAATGAGATTTCATCTCTAAATCGTCGTAAAGTGTTGCCATCTCACTCAAAGTTCGTCGCTAATTTGTCGCTACATTGTCTTAAAATTGTCTCTAATTATCGCGTTGAGTTGTCGCTAATTGTTAAGTATCATAGTATGTGAAAAACCGAATCGATATTATGTTACTAAATTATCATTATTCTATCGCTAATTGAAAAAATAACATAGAATACTATATTTATTTTTAGATAAATTCTTATATATAACATGGTATTATCATATCAAACATATATACTCATTCATGCACAAGACAATAAAGATACCATATAAAAGTAATAAGTTTCAAAGTAACACAACAGAGTACTAATCGCAGGAAAGTAAGTCGATAACACATGTTTCAAAGCATCACAACATAAGTTTCTAATATTATGTCGCACACAAAAGAATTTAATCATCAGATGGAGGAGTGTGATGAGCATATCAACCGCAAATCAAACTGAGGACCTCCAACAAAAGTGGCGTAACTCTCTCATCTATCACCTCCACAACAAGGTCCTTCATCCTAGCCATAGTCGTAGGGGCGGGTTCGGCGGCCGAACTACACAAAAGACCAGCGACATAAGCATCACTCGCTTGTTGCGAACTGAATCTACCTAACCCACAAAGTCGACCCTCCTTAGTAAGTCTTGCAACATGTTTTTATACCTCCTCGTCGACTTCGGGGAATGAGTCTGCATTATCCCCGTACTTTATCGCCATAAGCAAATTGTATGCCTCCTGTAAATGAAAATAGTTATTTACATACCAAATATTTAAGGATAAATATTTTGAATGAGCGTTATAAAATTATACTGTAATTTGTTTTGCTTGCTCCGAGATGAATTGGTTGGTATTCTTGTTGGTGTAAACTTTTTTGTACACCGTTTAGAAGTCAACTTTGCTGCCACTCGTCAACTCCTACTACAATCACATTTCATATATTAAACAATTTACTCGAATTGTTTAACGATAACATTCAATATTCATATAATTTGAAAAAAATAGCATTTTTTGTTTATTCTCTATGAACCCAATAGAGCCTCCGCAATGGCGTACCGCATCTAGCTTAGATAATCTATTGTTTTTGCTGGTTGTTGACTTCTCCTGATATTCGGATGACGCCCTACATTGAAAGCGATAAGTGTTGACACAAAATTAAATCTAATCCAACTATTAAATATAAACTTAATATGTGTTGCAAAGAAAAGACCAAACTTCTTTGGAAGTATGCGGTGCGGGCTTGTTCTTTGCTTCCAGAATGTTACCATCAGTCACAAGCCTTGCATCTCGGTGATAGTTGAATAATACTCCTCTTAGACGAGTAGAAGCTACAATATTAAATACTTTCCTGATTATACCATCAGGAAGGTCTTCCTCCTATTTATACTTGGCCTGAAAAGATAATTTGTTATTATTTTGTAAACTAATTTCAAGTAGTTGGACTTAAAATAATTTTACCTTAAACTCATTATACATGTCATCCCGATAAGGCGATTGAATGCCCTTCCACTTAGCATAGCCTACCGGAAGCCTCGAAAGAACAAACTTGCTAATTTCTCGATGAATACATTCCGGGATGAAAGCAGACCTAAATTGATTAATGCATTTAACATTATATTCATACATTAAGAAAATTAGTTTTTTTAACAAATCATATATTATCAATTTACGGATTGTTCTTGTCATCTATCATAACTCCGGTAATAGGTATAATTTTGTACGAATTTCGTTGGGATGATGAAGACCCAACATGAATATTGTCTGAAATAAAAAGTTAGCAATAGTAAACGTAAAAAAAAATTAAATATAAATGTAACATGATTAAATATGAACAATAAATAGTAAAATTTATCTGTTTGAGAGTCAAGACTGATGACGGGCTCATCATCGACCCTTGATGGAGTGCCATAACTCGTGTCGCTCCCATGAGCTCTCCCACGACCACGAGGAGGCATAACCTATAATAGCATATAAAAAAAATTATGCATAACATGTCAAAACATATACAACATAATTAAAAATGCATTTGCTAGAAAAAAACTTATTCAAGAGCTTGAAAGTGACTCATATATTTCTTCATCAGTCTCATAATCAGTGGTCTCATTATCGTTTTTAATTTGTTCATTTTCAACTTCAAGACGATGACATATTTCATTAATGTTCACTTCTTCCATAGGACCATTTATGTCAAACAATGTTGTTATTTCATCGTCGTGTGCTACAATTATTACTCTCTTAGTTTGATCAGCTTGATAATAATTGGCGCATGGCATTCCATCAACTAAAGTACCTTCAACGTTTATTTTTTCTTTAAAGAACAACTTGTTTACTTTGCATGTTGCCCACCATTCATCAGCACTCCTTTTAGCTGAAAGATATTTTTCATAGTAAACTTATTGTACTCACTCAGTTAGAACAAATGGTTCATTTAAATTAAATCTTAATCTATGCTTCACATCTACCAATCCATAAGTGTCATCAACTTTAATACCATTTTGTGGATCAAACCAATGACAACGCAATATGAAAGTATTCATGTCCCTAAGGTATGATAATTCAATAATTTGCTTGATGACACCATAATAATTCAACTCATTTTTGCCATACAAACAACCTCGAACACAAATGCTATTATTCATGGTAGATTTATTTCTTCCATATTTTCCGGTGTGAAATCTATAACCATTGACGATGATATCATTATAAGTTGACTTTTTTTCTTCGGTTCATAACTCAAATTTCTAATGTCTCTATTTATCACTTTGCCATCAAACACTTGCTTCTTAAGCCAACTCGAAAATTGTTTATCTAGGAGTTGCAAAAATTGATCATCTGTCATATTATAATTCAATTGTCTTTGGAAATCTTCAAATTCTCTATACAAAGAAAAATGAAATGTATGAATTATGATATTTATAACCTAATATAAAGTAATATTTAGTAAGTAATCTTACTTTAGATAAGGCTCAACCCCAAAGTGTTGATGAGGACATAAATTTCCGCAATTAATAAATCATCGTCGTTTAACATAAACTTATGTGTTCTCCTAATGAGACGTGCTGGAAACTTGAAAATGGATAAGCCCCCCTTATTAGTCTCCTCTCCACCATCGTCATTTCGTGGGACTTGAGTTTGACTTGTTTGAATTTAATATACAAAAAACAACGATGCAAAATTAGAAACTTCTCAATAAAAATAAGCTTCACATATAAATCCTTCAATTTTTACCATATTTTTTGTCTTTCTCTTTAGGTACAACTTGCACCTCTCAAATTGATACATCCATCAAAATTGTACAAGCCCTACTACCTTTGCGCATAAGCGAAATGAATGACCAACTGCTCCATGACGTTAAAAAATGATGGTGAAAATTAATATCTTTTTTTGCTTTGCATAAGATAGTTATAATTGATGATTCCAAACACATCATATCATCTTTTCATATGCTTGAGGTGCACAATTCTTTAAAAAATATGTTGAATTCAGTGAATGTCCCTCATATAGGTTCAGGCAAAAATTCTCGAAAGCTGATTAGAATTGATCTTTGCATAAATACGTGACAATTATGCATCTTCATCCCGAATATCTTACCTCTTCAAGATTGACACAACAAGATATGTTAGACGCGTATCCGTTTGAAAACCTTGATTGTTTTGTCCACTCAAAGATGAGCTTATGTTGTTCACTACATAATGCATAAGTGGCTTTTGGCTTTATGCACTTTCCATTTTGATGAACCAATTCGAATTCTAGACGTTTGCATATGAGCTTCAAATCATTTCTGGAGTTCATATTATCTTTGGTTTTCCCTTTGATGTCCATCACAGTGTTGAATATGTTATAAAAAAATATTTTTTTCCACATGCATATCATCTAGATTATGCCGCACTAGATTTGAGGACCAATATTAAAAATTTCAAAAAATACTTCTCTTTTCCTAATAATGATCAATGTCATATCTAGGTGGTCGAATTGTGAAGTGATAAGACCGATCACATTAACTTGTGATAATGCTTAAAAAAGAATTGTTTGCACTGGACAAGTTCCGTTCCTATCTCATTGGATCTAAGGTAATTGTTTTCACTGACCATGCTGCAATCAAGTATCTGATGAACAAGAAGAGAGCCAAGCTGCGCCTGATTAGATGGGTGCTGCTACTCCAAGAATTCGACATGAAAATTCAAGACAAGAAGGGGATGGAGAACACAGTAGCTGATCACTTGTCAATGTTAGAAGGATCACGAGAAGAGGAGAATATTTCCATCAATGAAAACTTTCCTGACGAACTACTCCTAGATGTAGCAAGTGTTCCTTGGTATGATGACTTAGTGAATTATCTGGTAAGAGGTATAATCCCAACTGATTTTTTTTCAATCAAAAGAAAAGATTTTTCTGGGAGGTAAAAAAATAATTTTGGGAGGAACCTTTACTGTTTAGATTTTGTGCCGATGGAATGATAAGGCGATGTATTCCTGAAGATGAAGTCCATGAAGTTCTAATGCATTATCATTCCTTAGCATGTGGGGGACATTTTAGCATGAATAAAACAGTGACAAAAATTCATCAATGCGGTTTTTATTGGCCCACAATGTATAAGGATGCAAAAAAAATTATAGAGTCTTCTGATAGGTGCCAAAGGATAGGGAGCATCACGAAGAAGAATGAAATGCCTCAACAACCAATTTTGGAAGTTGAGATTTTCGATGTATGGGGCATCAATTTCATGGGTCCATTTTCATCGTCATGTGGGTATCAATATATCCTGGTCACAGTGGGTTATGTTTCAAAGTGGGTAGAGGCAATTGCGAGTTCTACCAATGATTCCAANGATGTATGGGGCATCAATTTCATGGGTCCATTTTCATCGTCATGTGGGTATCAATATATCCTGGTCACAGTGGGTTATGTTTCAAAGTGGGTAGAGGCAATTGCGAGTTCTACCAATGATTCCAAGGTTGTGTTGAATTTTCTGAAAAAACAAATTTTCACTAGGTTTGGTGTCCCAAAATCTATTATTAGTGATGGGGGAAGCCACTTCTGTAATAAACATTTGGATTCCGTGCTTAAAAAATATGGAGTCAAACATAAAGTGACCACACCATACCATCCTCAAGCTAATGTCCAAGTGGAGTTAGCTAATCATGAATTGAAACTCATTCTTGAGAAAATGGTAAGCAAGTCTAGAAAAGATCGGTCATTGAAACTCGACGACACTTTTTGGGCGTATTGAACATCGTTCAAAACTCCACTGGGTATGTCGCCATATCGACTGGTTTTTGGCAAACCATGCCATCTACAAGTGGAATTAGAATACAAGGCATATTGGGCAATTCGGGAATTGAACATGGATTTAAGGAAAGCAAAACAAAAGAGATTACTGCAACTGAGTGAATTAGAAGAGCTTAGGAATGAATCATATGAAAATGCCAAAGTATACAAAGACAAAATCAAGCATTGGCATGACAAGCACATTTCTCGCAAACAATTTCATGTTGGTCAATACGTGTTATTGTTTAACTCCAAGCTGAAACTATTTTCAAAAAAATTGAAGTCTAGATGGTCTGACCCTTTTCAAGTATCCAAAATTCTTCCGAATGGGGCGATTGAAATTTTGAGTGAATCTATAGGAAGCTTCGTAGTAAATGCACAAATACTAAAGCCATACATACTGAATGAACATTTGGAGCGAACCATAGTAACACTTGATGACCCAACTTCTTAAGGAAAACTAGACATTTGGTCGAGCCAACGACACTAAACAAATGCGCTTTTTGGGAGGCAACCCAATTCTTTTTGAAAACACACATTTACTTTTTGTTTATAACTCATTTGAGTCAATAAAATCCCTTGCCATGACATATTTTGTGTATTCTAACTTATATATAGGATTTGAAGAGTAAAATCAGTAAAATCAGCAAAATCAGGGAGAATACGGCCCGACCGTATTTCCCTGTACGGCCGTATTGACCGAAAGACGCCAACCGTATACTACAATGTGGTCATATTGCTCATCCCGATAAAATTTCGGTCGAACCGTACCAATGGGTACAGCCGTATTGGGCCAAATAAGAAAATCAAGTTTAAATCCCGACGAAATTTTGGTCCGACCTTATTCACTTGATACGGCCGTATTGGTCATCCCGAACATATTTCGGACTGATCATATCGATCTGTATGGCTGTATCGGGCCTTGACGCAGTTAAGTTTTTTTTGTACCCTAACTATTTCATTTTAACCCCTTTCGTGTTTTCTCCACTTTCCTACTTCTTTCCACCTTTTTTTCCCAGATTCACTGGAGAAGTTCCCTTGGTGAAGATAGAAGTTCTCTCACGCCAAAATCAATTCCGAAGCCCTTGGATCCATCCTAGGGCATCATTTGGACGGAAGAAAAATTGCTCTTTCGGATGGAAAAGGAGGAAACTAAGGCTTCCGTGGTTAAGATCCGACGATTCTTACCCTACTTCAGCAAATCAAGAGGTGAGAAACAAGAAGAAGAAAATCTAAGGGCAAAAGAAGAAAGAGAAGAAGTTCGTGAGAGAAGAGAAGAGATGTAGGGCATCATCACTAAAGGTCTTCGTAAACTCAAAACTTTTCCTTTGGTTGTGGATATCAACAGGCTTTGCACAAAGTTTTGGATGTTGGAGTTGTAAACGAAAGAAAGAAGTTAGAGCATCCAATTGCACAAGAAGGAAGTTGAAGTGCCCGCAAAGTGTTCGAATTGTGTCACAAAGAATCCAATTGAGCATTGCAAGTTGAAAATGGTGTTCAAACGAAAAGCAACTACCGTTGGGCCTAGTGGAAGTAAAAAAGGATGAGCATCCAATGAATATGATATTGAATTCCGTGATGATGCTCAAAGGAAGTTATACGAAGTGCTAGCGAAAAGACAAATTGCTAACACTCATTATATGGATGATCAAACCATGGAAATATTGGGGTTGGTTAGAGATGTTTACTACATAGTTGATAATATCGGATGGCGAGGACTCATGACTATGAGATGGACAACTTACAAAAAGATCACGCTTGAGTTCTTGAGCTCCTTGGATGTGAAGATTAAGAACAATGACGAAGATGATTTGGAGATGATAACATTTCGACTATTCAACAACGAGCACAAGATAACATTGAGGGAATTCAATCAAGTGTATAATCTCCCTTCAACTGGACCGCGGATTCCACAGGCTGCATTCAAGCGTGCATACATGTGGACCAAAATCAAGCATGACGGCTCCTCGCTCCCATCTCACCACAAGGCAACTCACGTGCGAAACCCAGTTTTCAGGTATTATAAAGAGTTATGACATCTACTGTATTTGGGCGTGGTGACTGTGATGGTGTGGTGAGAGATGACGAGTTATTTCTAATTTGGTCTATGCTGAATAAGGAGCATGTCAACACCAGAGCATTTATGATTAAGCACATGTTCAAAATGGCACACAAGGAAAAAGGAAAAATCGTATTCGGAGGGCTTATCACGCCTATTGCTTTAACCTTTGGATATGATGTGGATGGACTAGAGATGGATGAAGGAAATGATTGGATAGACATCGATACATGCGTTAATATCAAAAAGATTATTAAAATTGGAGAGTTCTATCACCTAAGGTTCAAAGATGATCAATACACACACCCATTGCCAGACAATGAGAAAGTTGCAGTGACAAATAGAGAAAATTGGAAGTTCGAGACAGTGGGACTTGAACAATGAAGATCAAGAATGGATGATGATGAAGATGATGATGATGAGGATGAAGAACCTTTGATCAGACGCACTCGCAGCGATAGGGCTCCTGAAGCAACACAAGACCAAGATCATCAAATGCCGGACAATCCTAATCAAGAGCAGCCCTTTACACATACGGATACTTCGTCATTTGGTGGAGGCGCATTTGAGGGATGACAAACATTTCAAACACAAATGCAACAAGTGTTTCAGGATCAACAAATATATCATGAGCAACAACTCCTTTGGCAGGCTGACATCACACAACAAATGCAAATCAACCAACAACACATAGGTGAACTACAAGATAGAGTGGCTAACATAAGAGAAACTCAATTGATCATGCAAAGGCAACAAGACATGATGTATGTAATCTGTGAGAGAATGAATGCTTGGCACATCCAGAACAATCACTATCCAACTTACCCACCATCAGAATTCCCTCCGCTAAGCGGCGGAGAAGAATGAGCTTGTAAGCGATACTCTTCCCCTACCTTAACTTTTTATTGCATTGAGGACATTGCTATGTTTTGGTTTGGGGGAAATTAGGAGTCTAGGAGTTTGTAGCTAGAAGTCAAGTTGGTCAAGTTTTATTTTAAATTGCGATTGAGAAATGCATATCTGATCTTGTTGATAAATTATTGGGATGTCCTAAATTTACATATGCATGAATCCTTAAATCATAAGTAACATATCTATAAGCGGTGAATGTACAAATTATCGGGAATGAAAATTTTTGAACTAAAAGTCGTATGAGTTTTCACTTGATCCTAAATATGGAAGTTTTACATGTTCATGAAAGAGAAGAAGAGTTGGGATTAACGTCATAAATTCAATGTTTTGCTTGTTTATGTATGAAAGTAACCCCGAGAAGGCTAGATTGAAGATGGTCAAGTAAAAATGTAAGTTAGGCTCACAAGAGAGAGAAAGAGAAAGATACATTGAGCAAAGCTCGTGGCAGGGTACCTGTGTCCTCAGTCACAAGAGTTCACTATGAAAGCATTGCAGAAAAAAATGAAGAAAATAAAAGAAAAAAATAAAAGAAAAAAAGAAGCGAAAGTCAAGTAACTACTCCAATGATTTTGATTGCAAAGTAAAAAAGACAATCAAAATTAAGAGTATGCAAAACATCTCGCACACCCAGTCGAGTAACTCAAAATAAAAGGATTGAGNAAAGTCAAGTAACTACTCCAATGATTTTGATTGCAAAGTAAAAAAGACAATCAAAATTAAGAGTATGCAAAACATCTCGCACACCCAGTCGAGTAACTCAAAATAAAAGGATTGAGTAGTGTAGTGGAAAAGCAAATCATGTATTGTATATGCATGCCGGTATTGAAAATGTAAACAAAAGTACCTCTCTTGTGTGTTGAAACTTCATTTCAGTCATTAGTGATTTTCATCCTTGTCTAGCATAATCGGGGAAGCTGGATACGTTAAGAATGCAAAACTTATATTAGTGATGTGAAAACCAACTCTTTAGACTATTTATGATATATGTAAAGAATTTGCAACAGGATAAGTGAAACTCCCATTTTAATATTGTATACATAAACATTCTCGATACTTGCAACTACACATTGCTATGTAAGGATTATGACTTGTTACTCATGCTTTAAGGATTGTTTAAGAATTAAAAAAATGAAAAAAATTGCTTGAGGACAAGCATGAATTCGGTTTGGAAGAATTTGATAAGTGAATGAAATGAATGCAAATAGACTCCTTTTGGTATTAAAGTTGAGTTTATTTAGATATTATTTATGTCCTATATCGAAGATCTACACAAAGTTGTATTTGTTTTGACAGGAGACGACAAGCACACGAAATCAGGAAAATATCAAGTTTTCATAGAGAATACGGTCGCCCCGGCAAAGAGAATACGACCGTACAATGATGAGGAAGAAAGGCAATTGAATGGAGGTAGAATACGGGCAGACCGACGTGAAGAATACAGACGTATTGCCCAACCTGAACAAATTTCGGTCCGACCGTATTGATGTGTATGACCTTATTGTACTCCAGTCTGAATTGCGATACAATATCGATACGACCGTATTGGATTTTTTGGTCCACCCGTATTGGCAGTTCTGAAGGCCGTTTTGTAATATTTTTATGGGTAGTTTGGTCATTTTGTAACGGGTGAATGTTTGGGGATTTAGAAAGTATAAAGTGAGAGAAATTAGGTCGATGGAGGGGGAACGACGCAGAACGAAAAAGAAGACTTGTGGAGAAGGGATAGATCTAGGTTTTGAAAAAACTCAAGGATGCAATTTCTGTAATTTCTAAACTTATTCTTATCCTCTTGTTTTTGATTTGATGAACATATTTTTCGTAATGAAATAATTGTTCTTATCTCTTATGATGTGTGGCTAATTTTCCTAATGTTCTAGGGTTTGGAGAAAATTGGGGGTTCTGTATGTTCTCATTAGATGATCTATTGTGATGTATGAAAGTCATCTA
>LTAE01013297.1:0-12774 GCA_001647135.1 Pontederia paniculata
CCGTTCCTCATCTCTGATCGACCGGTCTACCTCGATCCCTCCATATATCATCGTTCAGGTCCATATGCATTCCCTTCTAATACTGGTCAACCTCTTCATATCTTTGGTCGACTGTTCATGCTTCTGCTCTTCATTGCATATCTCCTCCCTCTAATGATGGTCGACCGCTTCATATACATAGGATGCCCACTGCACACATGTAGTTCTGATATGATTACCCGTGCACTGATCATCCACTCCTTCAGCTTAGGTCGACCGCTACTCTGAACTTGTATGTATCCTGTTTCAGAAATCAGCTCAACAAGTTCATCAGTATAGGTTGAGTTCACCTTACAAATTTGTGATCATTCAAAACATCCTCGGGATCCTAGATTCAACAGCTGACCCTTAGGTAAGATAAAATAAACAAAATATGAAATATGCATGATTATGCTGATGAAATGTATGTAAACTATGCTTAATATACACTAGAAAACATTACTTAATAAGCAATTATCACATATATGAAACTATTGATAATGTGTTGAATCTTAATCTAATGATAAATTCTTATATGATCCTTTGTGCATCACAACTGCTCGAATAGTTAGAGCGATGAAACTGCTCGTCCCATTCAGGGGTCTCGCTGCCCAGTCAATGAGCCTTAGGGAGATCTAGGGGGGATCCCCTTGCGAGAGCTCGGGGACGAGCCCCCGAAACTTAGATAACTATAGAATTTCTGTTTTCTATTTGGTATTGAAAGTTCCTATATAAACTCCATAGATTTTGAGTTATTTTGTATCTTATAATCATATATTATTTCTCCATCAAAGAAACACTCACTCGTCGTCCGAGGACGTAGCACAATTAAAGATGAACCTCATAAATCTCGTATCTTCTTTTGTGTGCGAACTTGTTTCTCTCTCATCTCATATCCACAACAAACTGGTATTAGAGCCGCGAGGTTCATCAACGATGAAGAGATTGCATCGCATAACGTGAAGATCGAGAAGTTCACCTGACGAAATATTTTCAGTATCTAGCATATCAATATATGAGTACTTTTGAAACAACAAGATATATGGGTGCCGATCGCGTAGATCGCGAAAGGCAAATCAAAGACGAAAGGATATTTAAAGGATAAATCAACAAAAATAAGTATTTTCGTGGATTTGACGTCATTAAACGAGAAGACCCACTCCATGATATTGTTGTGTCTCGCGGACGAGGTGATTATCAAAGTCGCTGATGAAGAAACGACGATTGGTCAATGGTCAAAACTTGAGAGTTTCTATATGACGAAGTCTTTGACAAATAAGTTATTATTGAAACAACATCTATTCACCCTCCACATACAAGAAGGTACTCCTTTGAAAGATCATCTTGATCAATTAAATACTCTGTTGATGAAATTAAGAAATATAGATGTGAAACTTGAGGATGAAGATACAACCCTACTTCTATTAGTCTGTCTTCCTATTTCGTATGAAAATTTTGTACAATCTATGATCATTGGAAGAGACTGTAACTCTAGAAAAAATAAGATCGAGTCTTCATATTCGTGAATTTCGACACAGGACATCTGGTAAATATGAGAAAACTCAGGCTATGGAATTGGTGACCACTGCTGAAAAATGATATATCCCGAATTATAAGAATGGCAAGCCAAAGTTCAAGAAGAAAATAAATTCGAAGGACATTTGTAACTATTGTAAAGAACCAAGCCATTAGAAGAAAGATTGCCCTAAGAAGAATAAGAAGGTCATGATTGATGCGGTTGTACATCAAACAAAGAATCTAAAGATGATAATCTTGTTCTTGTTGTGACCGTTCAAAAAGTTCTCGAGGAGAGTTGAGTTCTTAATTCAGGATGTTCTTGTCATATGACTCCAAATAAAGACTAGTTCTCGGCTTATTATAAAATTAATGATGAAAATGTCGTCATCAGTAATGATGCAACTTGTAAATAGTTGGGACCGACTCAATCCAGATCAAATGTCATGATAATTTGGTGAAGACTTTGACAAACGTCAGTCATGTTCCATAACTAAAGAAGAATATGATATATCTAGGAGTCTTGGACTCCAAAGGATGTAGGATCAATATTGTTGGAGGCATCTCCATAGTCACCAAAGATGATGTTGTAATCATGAAGGAAGTCAAACATAAGTCATTGCACATACTAAAAGGGACAACAATATCTAGTATTATTGTTGTAGCTTGTTCATCAAAATCATAATATGAAACATCCAAGTTGTGGCATATGCGACTTGGACGTATGAGCTATAAGGAAATGGACATCCTCAGCAAAGTGTGATCTTCTAGGTGGTGAGAAGATATCTGAAATTGACTTCTGCAAGCATTGTGTCTTTTGCAAACAACGAAGACTTCAGTTCGGTAAAGCAATGCATAGAACGAAGGCTACACTTGACTAATCCATGCTGATTGCTAGGGAACGTCTCGTGTTCCATCTTTAGGAGGTTCTTGGTACTTCTTGTCTGTGATTGATGATTAATCAAGAATGATATGAGTTTTCATGATGAAGCACAAGAACAAGTCATTTGAAGCCTTCAAACAGTGGAAGGCCCTCGTGGAGAATAAGATGTCGAAGAAAGTGAAGCGCCTTCGGATATATAATAATTTAGAGTTCTATTCCTCTGAGTTTGATCAATTATGCAAGGTTGACGGCATTGCAAGACATCGCACCATCAGAGACACACCGTAGTAGAGTGAAGTTGCAGAACGCATGAACAGAACAATGCATGCTCTCAAATTCTGGTCTTAGCAAAACATTCTAGGCTGAGTCTCTTAATATTACATGTTACTTAGTGAATCTGACTCCTGCTATTGCAATTGATCTCAAAACTCCTATTGAGGTATGATCAAGAAATCTTGCTGATTATAGTATTTTAAAATTTTTTGGTTGTCTTGCTTATTATCATGTTTGCAAAGAAAAGCTTGATCCACGGGCCGAGGAAGGAGTATTTGTGTGATGCGATGCAGGTGTAAATGGCTATAGAATCTGGTCTTCGTTAGAGCACAAAGTCATTCATAGCATAAACATATCTTTTGATGAAGCTTCAATGCTTAAATCAAAGATGGAGGTTGTTGATTCAACAAATGAGAGTGTCAACAAACATGTGGAGCTTAAGATAACTCAAATGAGGGATGACGTAGAAGTATCACATAAAGTGCAATACTTAGAACAAATAGAATCTGAAAAGCAACCAGAAAAAGTTACGTTAATTGTTGTTGGGCATCATCGCAGACAAGTAGGTCCTCCTAAGAGATATGCCTATGAGGACGTGGTTGCATATGCATTTCAGGTGGCTGAAGAGGTGGAGTCCCCAAAGCCGTCTAGCTATAAAGATGCCATTACATGTGCCAAATCTGAGCAATGAATTACAACAATGAGTGAGGAGATGAAGTCTCTTCACAAGAATCATACTTGAGACTTAGTCAAGTTACCGAAAGACAAAATGTAGTTAGTTATAAATGGATCTTCTAGAAAAAGTTTGAAATTCCTAAAGTTGAAGTCATCAGATACAATGAACGTCTAGTTGCTAAAGGTTACAGTTAAAAAGAGGGAGTGAATTATAATGAGATCCTCTTTCCAGTTGTTAGACACGCTTCCATCCGAGTGCTACTTACCTTTGTAGCACATCACAATTCGGAGCTTGAACAATTAGATGTGAAGACTGCCTTCTTGCATGGAGAATTTGAAGAAGATATTTTTATGAGCCAACCAGAGAGGTTCTTCATTTAGGATAAGGAAGACCAAGTTTGCAAGTTGAAGAAGTCATTATATGAACTAAAGCAATCTCCCAGACAATGGTACAAAAGGTTTGACAGGGTTTAACATGAGTCTTTATGATTGCTGTGTATATCACAAGAAAGTGAAGGATGACTTCACCATCTATATGCTCTTGTATATTGATGATATGTTGATTGCTGCTAAGAACATGTTAGACATTCAGAATTTAAAGAAGCTTCTTGGCACAAAGTTTGATATGAAAGATCTTGATGCAGCAAAAAAATTTTTAGGGATGGATATATACAAGTATTGTGTAAAGGGTAAACTCTTCTTATCTTAGAAAAATTATATTCGAAAGATTTTAACCAAATTCAGAATGTCATCAACAAAATTCTTGAGTATCCGTCAACTTAAAATGTGCACCTCTCAATTACTATTGCATATCAGTCCGAAGCAAAAAAAAATAGTTTATGTCTCAGGTTCCTCATGCCAGTGCAATAGAAAGTTTGATGTATGCTACGATGTGTACTAGACATGATATAGCACATGCTATTAGTGTTGTCAGCAGATTCATGGAAAATCCTAAAAACGAGCATTGACAAGCAAAAGCGCATTTTTTGGTATATAAGAGGAACATCTGATATTGACCTCATATATGAAAGTGGTACAAAGTGTTTGGTTGCTGGTTATTCGGATTCAGATTATGCTGCAGATGTGAATGGAAGAAGATCAATGACAAATCATGTCTTCACTTTGAGCCATTCTGTTATCAGTTGGAAGACTACTCTACTACTAAGGCAGAATACATATCATAGAAGTTGCAAAGAAAGAGATCTGATTGAAAGACTTTGTTGGAGATCTTGGACTACATCAAGATCAAACTATAGTACATTACCAAGGATCAAGTGCACCATGAGAGGACCAAACACAGTGATGTTATATATCACTTCATTCGTTTCGAGAAGAGGATAAAAGTGAAGAAGGTCGGTACAACAGGTAATCCAACTGATATGTTCATCAAGTCAGTTCCTCACATCAAGTTTCAACATTGTTTGAATTTGCTAAACATAAACAATTATCAGTAGCCCTAAGGTAAGGGTTAGCGGCGGCAGAGCATTGACAAACGTTATATTCTGAATATGATTCAAGTTAAGGTGGAGATTTATTGATAATGCTTTGAATCTTAACCCAATGATAAATTCTTATATGACCATTTGTGCATCATAATCGCTCGAATAATTGGGCGGTGAAGCCGACCATCCCATACGAGGGTCTTTGTTTTTTATTTTATATTGAGAGTTCCTATATAAACTCTCTAGGATTTGGATTATTTTTATCTTGTGTTCATTTATTATTTCTCCATCAAAGAAAATACTGAGCCGCCGTCCGAGGACGTAGTCAGTTAAGGGTGAACCTCGTAATTCGTGTCTTCTTTTGTATACGAACTTATTTATCTCTCTCTCTCTCTTGTCCCATATCCACAATAAGAGCAATCTTCCCAAGAAAATAAAATTTCTAAATTATTAAGAGGTTTTAAAGTTTACCACAATGAAAGATGAACTAATTAAAAGCGTCTGCATCTCATTTGATAATTGAATTTTCAATATTTTGATAATGCACCAAAAATCATAATATTTTCCAAAGTTTTCAAATTGATCACTCATCTTCTGTTCACCATCTCAATCTCACTTAACTATTAACATTTCTTCAGGTCAGATACCATTGACATTTTACCATTCGAATAATCTAACCCTCAAAATATCTAAGAATATATATATATATATATATATATATATATATGCATATTGTTATTCTTTTAATATGCTAAATAAAAAACTTTTTAAAATATTAAATAAGAGATGAAGTGTGATATTTGTATCATCTCACTCGGTGTGGAAACATTAAATGAAGTCTTAGACAAAAAAAAAATTTAAAATTAATAGATCAAGATGGAGTCTCAAAGAAAAAAAAATGAATATATATATATATATATATATATTATATATAAGAAATAGTAAATTTCATATGGATTAAATCTATATATCTATATACATATTAAAGAGAGAGAGAGGGGTAGAAGGAGAGCATGATATTTGGCAAATGATTGAATCACCATAGATATTTATTTAGACTTAGTTGTAATCACATGTAGTTCTTGCATCGATTTATAATAAAGTTAATTTATATTTAAACTTATATGTATAGATTATTTATTACTTCAAATTTTATTATAACAATAAATCTATATTACTTTGTTTTTGATTTTTTTTTTCAAACATAACTTTTTAGATCTATGTATGTATGTATGTATGTATGTATGTATGTATGTATGTATGTATGTATGTATGTATGTATGTATGTATATTAAAGATAAATAGTAAGCAAGGTGAATCAATGTATGTATGTATATTAAAGATAAATAGTAAGCAAGGTGAATCATTGCATATATTGCCACATGACCAAAATTAAAGAAAAAACAGTTATGAGTAATACTATAGTATGTGGTAAACAATATAACTTATAAAATGCGAGAAAAAAATGAAAGAAGCATAAAGTAAAAAGAGTAATTATATATTTTTAATTTTTTTAATTATTTTTATTTTTTTTTCATAAAATCCATTTTTTCATAATAATAATCCAAATTTTGTTTAAACTTTTTTATATATTATTTATAAATATTATTAATTAGTTTTAATAATCACATATAAATGTGGCAAAGAGAAAAAAGATGACAATAAGATGGTAGGAGATTGGAAACACGAAAGGGAACAAAATCTCAAATGAGTAAGATGAAAACTAGGAAGGTTGTAGATACAAAACTTATTGAAATATCTAAAAGGTCATAAATAAAACATCCAACTAAGTTAAATAGATATTATACATAAAACTCAATAAAATGGAAGGAAAGAAGTTGTACTTACTTTTATTTTCAACTAATTTTAAAATAAATTTACAAAAATATAGTTAAATATATTTTATCTAAAATTAAATAAATATAATTTTTAAATAAATAATTTTTTTTTACATTTTGAGATCTTCCGTGCATTGCGCGGGTACCAAACTAGTTCTTTTAATATGCTATGAAGAAATAATATTAAGAATTCATTTCACATACAATTATCATTAGTATATCCACTAAAGTTCAATGCTTAACTTACATCTATTTTTTCTTTACTATTTTACTTCAAATTTAATTCAAAACTTTGGAAGAATACTGTTTAAAACATTAGTTTGAATTTAATTCATTCCAAAAAACTTAATTTAATAAGAACTCCATTGAAATGTAAGTTCAGAACATTTTGCTCTGATAACCTACGATAACAACTTGAGCTCATTTTTTTTTGGGTCAAATGGAGGGGCAGAGCCCCCTAGTGCATTAATTAACTAAGTTGCGTTACAACAGATGAAGAAGGCCCATCTTGAGCAAAAATGTCAAGAACGGAAGAACAAAATAAATCACTTGGACATTCATTCAACAATGTGAGACCTAGTGGGAGACTTAAAGCCCTCGATGCAAGCCAATCTGCGCTTCTGTTCAGCAATCGGGGAACTTTGTGGATGTCCACTGGCCATTGGTTTCCGAGCAGTGCACGGATGTCAGCAACTAAGGAGCCATACGAGCCACCATATGGCTCCTAGTTCTTAAGGGTGTCTACCACAGTGTGAGCGTCAACATGCACTAGAACCTTTCGGAATCCCTTGCACCATGCAATGTTCAGTCCATCCTTAATTGCCCATAATTCTGCAGCAAAGGCACTAGAGTGTCCGATATGGCACATAAAGCCTCCTAGCCAAGCACCTGTAGGCGACCGGAAGAGGCCCCCGGCTCCAGATGACCCTAGGTTGCCTTTGGAAGCTCCATCCGTGTTCAGAAGAATCCAACCTTGACTCATGGAGCTGATGAGTGTATTGGTGACGAGGGCCTTCAGAGGGTAACATTGAAACTTCCATAGCAATAGCAAAGTTACTGACAATTTTGATGATCGTTAGGTGCGGAGCTGGCGGTTGCATTAATGAGGCATCAAACAACTCCAAGTTGCGCCACTTCCATAGCATCCAACAACTTACCCCAAAGGTTAGCGACCACTGCCGTGAGCTTTTTAGGTTATACATTAGCCATTGAGGAAGACTCCGCTTGAAGAACAAACTAATCGCAGCGTGTTGGCCAGGATGTTAAGCCAACATGATTTGGCACGGACACAGTCTCTAAGCACATGGAGTACCGATTCAACATCTTGGTTGCAGCTGGTACAAGTACTACTACTCGATAGGCCCCTTGGTGCGCGAAGCGAGTTGGTGTGGAGAGCTTGATTCCCGACGAGCCAAAGGAAGCAACTGATGCGTTGGGGTCCCTTCCACTTCCAAATTTTGCCCCAGAGTTCATTTGTGTTAGTGGTGGGAGCATCCGCGAGGGCCTTGCAAGCCGACTTGGTAGAAAAACGACCTTCAGGGTTCGGTGTCCACGTGATGGAATCCTGATTGCCATGGTTAGGGGGATAAATGGCCAGTATTCGGTCCACGATATTTGTTGGAGAAAAGGTTGCAAGCACCTCCTGGTTCCATTCGCCTTCTTGAGTGATGACATTGCATACATGGAGCTGGCTTGCTAGCTGCAATTGCTCCTATTTGCAGTGGGTATTCAGAGGTCCCTCACCCGGCACCCATATATCATCCAACAAACGTATGGACTTCCCATCTCCGACTTTCCACCCGATGTAGGGAATGGTGAGCTTCCATGCCTTGCACAAGCTTTTCCATAGTGCTGAAGAGTTAGTTTCTTTTCTCACGAAATTCACATAGTGGTTGCATTTGCACGCCATATTTGTGGCGCAGAACTTGCACCATAAATTGTCCTTTTGAGTTTGTAGTCTCCAGCAAAGCTTTGCCATATAAGCTATGTTGAGGTCTCTTAAGCACCGCAATCCTAATCCTCCTGCACTCAACGGTTGGGCTATGACTTGCCATCGAACATGGTGTAGTTTGCGCGTCTCACTGTTATGCCCCCATATGAAGTTGCGGCACACCTTCTCTACCTCATCCAATACACCGCAAGGGATGCTGGCTGACTGCATAATGAAGGAGGGCATCGTTGCCGCTACAGATTTGACAAGTGTGAGTCTTCTGGCCATCGACAGAGACGCGGCCGCCCACCCTGCAAGCCTAGCTTGAACTCTTTCCATGATCCTCTAGTAAGTTCGTTTAGTAATTTTTCCTTTAATGATTGGTACCCCTAGATATTGGCCGAGGTCGTTGGTGGTCGTGAAGCCGCATGTGTTGGCCACACTCCTGCGTAGGTTAGGATGAACATTTTGTGAAAAGTAGATTACAGATTTTGGCCCGCTTACTTGAAGTCCAGAAGTGGAGGAGAAGAGGCGCAAGGCATCTGTTACTAGTTGGGCTTGTTGTGGTGAGGCTTTGAAGAACAATAAGAGGTCGTCTGCGAACACCACATGAGAGATTGGTAAGCCTCTCCTGCCGAATCTGAATGGCTTTCAAGTGCCTGCCGTCACCATCTGGCTGATAATGTGTCATAGCCTTTCAATACACAATACAAAGACGTAAGGTGAGAGAGGTCAGCCTTGGCGGATAGCCCTTCCCAGGTTGAAGCTATCTGTCCTTTCACCATTCCATAAGATCTCCACCGATGTAGTTGAAACACATGACATTATGGCGTTGTGTAACGAGGTTGGAAGTCCAATAGCATTCAACGTGTCACTCAAGAAGCTCCACTCGATGCTATCGAAAGCTTTCTCCAGGTCTATCTTTGAAACTGCAAAACCTGTTTTACCTTTCATTCTCTGCATGCAATGTAATGTCTCATGGGCGATGATAATATTATCATGAATTTGTCTTCCTGGAACGAAGCTTACTTGGTTGGGGGCTATCCACATGGACATGAATGGCTTTAATCGGTTAGCAATTGTCTTAGTAACAAGCTTTAGGATGGTATTACAGAGGCTTATGGGACGCAGGTGATTAATCGTTTCAGGTAATGGGGTTTTTGGGATAGGACTATTAAGGTGCTGTTGATATCGGCCAGGGATCTCCGGCCTGCTATTACATCCTGAACTAATGTGGTGACTTGTTCTTGAACTCGCGCCCAGTTGGACTGAAAGAAGTGGGCTTGATAACCGTCCGGACGAGGAGCTTTAAAAGGACTCATCTGCCAAAGTGCCTCTTTTATTTCTTGCATTGTCGCCTCTCGCCCCAGCGAGCGGAGCTTGTGTTCATCTACTCGTGGGAAATTGAGGCCAAGAAGGGGCCTATGTGAGACCCTGCACTGGTAGAAGTTGCTGTAATGATCGATGAGGTGCTGCTTCAAAGATATTGCTTCATGGCACCAGGTGCCATCCTCTATCATCAAAGCATCAATTTTGATGGCTTTCCTCTTGATTATTGCACTGGTGTGAAAGTACCGCGTGTTGTGGTCCCCTAGTTGTACCCAATTGCTACGAGCTTTTTGAAACCATAAGGTCTCTTCTTGTGTCAGTACCTGCTCTAGCTCGGCTGCAAGCTCACTCTCCAATTGCAGCAGGAAATAGTTAGGTTTCATAGATAATGAACGTTGGATACCGTCTAACCTGGCAAGTAGACTCTTCTTCTTGGAATGAATGTTGCCAAAGCCTCCCCGTTCCAGGTAGAAACCTCCTTCTGAAAAAGTTTGAGACTCTCCACAAGGCACCTGCTTGTGCTCCAAGATTTGAGAAAGAACTCCTGAAATTGCGGGTGTTGTTGCCAAGTAGCCTGAAAGCGAAAGGGTCTGCTGGATTTTTCTAGGCTCGCCTGTTCGCAGAAGTCTATTAGCAATGGGTGATGATCGGATTTGAATTTCGGAAGTGCTCTCACTGTAGCATCTTGAAAACTCATCCTCTAGGTGTCGTTGGCTACCACCCTATCGAACTGTTTTTGAACCCTTGCATAAGAGACGCTTTGCCCCCCAGACCAGGTGAACTTCGGACCTGCACAACCAAGGTCAAAGAGCCGGCATGCATCTAAAGTGTCAAGGAACCTTCGAGTGGATAACGGGTTGAAAGGAGCGCCACCTCTTTTCTCATCAGCTGATAATATTTCATTAAAGTCCCCCACTACTAACCAAGCTCCAATAACTGAACTGCTAAGGCCTTCCAGCTCACTCCAAAGGGTGCGGCGTAGTAACGCTGTGGGGTGCCCATAGACGATGGTAAGCCAAGTATGGCAGGTTGTTGACCATTCTAACTTGGCATGGATGCATTGCGTGAGTAACTGGATGGAGGGTATTCTCACAGTGGTGCTCCTCCATAGAAGCCAAATGCCCCTTGAGAAACCTTGGGCCTCTACTCTACGTGAGTCAAAACCTCTTATGCCTTTAATTATGTTGTCCGCCCTGCGACCACTTATTCTGGGTTCGAGAATTTCCACCACGTCTGCTTCTGTGGTGCTTAAGTACTCCTTGATTGCTCACTGAAATCTTGGGTTTCTTCCCCCCTACAATTCCATGTGAGCACACACATTGATAACCAAAATATGGTGAGGGGTTATATAGAGGAGATTTATGATTGTGGCCCAGGAGCACCCACAATTTCCATGGGTGGTACCATATCAGTATCCCTTCCATCCTCTGATCTACGGTCGGCAGTGTGCAGGAGAGGATCTTCCCATGCATCAATGAAGGTTGCGTCTCCAGTATCCTCCTGAGTTGTTTGTGCTTGAGGTTTTGCATGCTTGATGACGACGTGGCGTCTCCCTATTTTGTGAAATATCTGTTGTCGCTTTCACCAATACCTCCACTTGCTCAGGCGCTTGATCCAGACCGCATGATCTCTGTCCGATGTAGGCTTGGGATCCGATGGGATTTATTTATAACTTTTCCTTTCTATGCGGCATTAATTGGAAGGGATTTGTTGTGACTCGTGGCAGACTTCGAGGCGTACGAGGATGCGTCCTTTTTGCCGAGAAGAGGTTGACCCTGGTGATGTGAAGGATTTGCGGTGACACGCCTTCCTTGCTGCCCCTCCGTGGGATGAGCTGGGGGCTTCCTGCTTCTTCGTTTGACGAGAAGCCAGGTACCATATAACGGTTTTGCATTTAATGCAGCCTCGCTCTCTTCCTCGCACGTTCCACGAAGATACACTTTGGAGATAGGACCAAATGGGTTGTCTCCAACAGACAGTCCGCCGATCGTGCGCGAGGTACGAGGCACTTCTGAGCAATTTGGTGTGGGGGTGGTGCTGGCCGTTGTCGGAGAAGAAGCTCTGTTGGTCGGCTCTGGTGGGGAAGCTTTGTTAGGGCAGAGGAAGTGCCGGTGCCCAATCCGTCCGCATTGGAAGCAAAGAAGACCGATTCCCTCATATTCAATACCATAGCAACGACCTCTCACCTCCATCGAGGGGATGATCGGTGTGTCGAGATCAAGTTCGACACATAGATGAGTGAAGTTTCCACGGGCTCCGCACTGGGAGAGCTTGTCGATCCGCAAGAGTTTGCCAAGACCCCAACCAATACGGCAGAGGACTGTCGTGTTCTGTAATTCCAACGGAAGCTCCAGGATGTGCACCCAAGTAATAACTCTGTGAATCTTCGCCTCCCATGGCTGAAAGTCCGTCGTCCACTCCCTTACAGAGAGATAGTGGCCATAAAGCGACCAAGGGCCTCCAGTGAGGGCCCAGTTGCGATCCTCTCCAGCAGAAAACTTTACAACGAAGAACTCATTAGCCAGATCAATGACTGAAATAACCCCTTGATGTCCCCAGATGCGTTGCAAGTTGTCGCGGAGTGAGGGGATGCCGATTGGTTTGCCGCAAGCTTAACGATCAGCGCATCCCGCCAAATAGCGGCGAAGCTGGAGACTTCCTCGTCCGTCACCTGTATTTGCAGGCAGCTCCCGTTCATGAGGGCAATGTTGCCTCTGATGGTCTCGTCAGGTTCATCTTCCTCTTCAATGAAGTCCTGGGGTTTGGGATGATCCCCTCGAGGGCTAATACCTTTTGCGACATCAGAGTAGGAGAGTGGGATGGACTTAGCTTGAAGACGTGCTCTGTTGATGCTCCTATCCAGTTAGTCTT
>LTAE01013299.1:0-12770 GCA_001647135.1 Pontederia paniculata
TATATATATATATATATATATATACTCCTTCATTGTCGGTCGCCCTCTTTACATATTTGGTCGACCGTTTATGCTTTTGCTCCTCTTCACATGTATTCTCCCTCTAATGTTGGTCGACCGCTTCATATACTTAGGATGCCCGCTGCACACATGTAGTTCTTCTGATATACGTTACGTGTGCGTTGGTCATCCATTCCTTCAACTCAGGTCGACCACTACTCTGAACTTGAATATATCCTGTTACATAAATCAGCTCAACACGGTTGAGTTCACTTACAAATTTGTGATCATTCAAAATACTCTCAGGATCCTAGATTCAACAAGTTCCATTGACAATAGATATAGGGTCGACCATCATATGGTTAATTGTTTCTATGACATCTTGTTCCTCTAGCAAGTATTAGACTTTGTGGTATGAGATGTCATAATTGTCACCGTTTAATTTGTCACTCTTATTCAAGTCAGCGATTATGAATTTTGATATCATTGTCTAGTTTTCATAACAAATAGGAAATATATTAGTGTTATGCATGTCTTAATTTGTCGTAAGTACTTATAAAATAATGAAGTTCTTATATCCAAGGGTAATGATATCGAGAGGTCGTTGTGCTCCCACTCATCTCCAACTATCCCAAGGAAAATCATAATTCATTGACAAATCGTTTATGCTATAAATTTTAGATTGACGAACAATCCAAAATCATTGAAACTCATTGCGTGTGACACACGGTATCATTTATGATTTGTCCAGGACAATCAGGCATAGAACGACGGGAGCACTTCCTCGAAGGGTGCCAATTAACTAATTGTGTTCATCCTTCACCTCGACACTAAAAAAATTGTCTAGTCATAGTCACACATAATCCTATTTCCAAAGACTACATTGGCAATGCACCAGATGTCAGTTTCTTAAAACATTTCTAGACATGCATTCTCATGTCACGCATCACCTCGGTGGAAAGACATTGATTATTGTAATTATAGTGAGTTTCTAAGTGTCTTAGTCCTACAAAGAAAAACTACTCTTATGTTTCAAATTTGTATGTGTTTGTATCAGAGATTTGCATAATCAGACTAACTAATCGCAATTTATAATTCATTTCTTAGGTTTCAAAGTTTTCATGAAACATATGATTTCACAAAGAAATTTAAATATCATTAATTTCAACACATGAAATTAAGAAACTTATCATGCATCATCTAATTTCACAAAAAAAATTTAATAAGTAACATGTTTTTTGTTTCAACAAGAATCAATTAATTACATAATATAGCACATAGATAAAGTTGTAATAGATGCTATTAATACTTATTTTCACAAAAAAATTATCTTGCATGATTTTTAGTGAATAGCCAATTTTGTTTACAATAAATTTTATGCATATTTAATTTCACAAAGAAAAATTCAATAATTGCATAAAGATAAGTCATATCTTGCAATTCAAATATGCACATGTTGCATGAAATTTGAGAAAATGATTTTCGAAGAAATTCCTAATTTTTCTAATTTTTTTGTAGCACTAAAAAAATTTTCTATAATTTTTACAATATAAAAGTTTGATCATTACCAACTTATAGTACTTTCAGCAATCATCAAAAAATATCATAAATATTTGAAATAACGATAGAAATTATGAAAATTTATCCAAAAAAATTCACAGTTTTTCCTAATTATCTAAACATCATATGTGCACAAAGAAATTTATAAGAAAATTCTAATAATTGCAATAATTATGAATTTGCAATAAATAATAAGCACATAATTATCGAATAATGGTATAAAAGTCAGAAAATAATCGGTAAAACAAATTTAATATTTTTCTAATTTTCTGAAACAACAAAAAAAATTCTTATTATTTTTTTTATTTTCCTTATTTTTCCAAAAAAACTAATTAACTAAAAAAATGGACCTTCAGTTCACTTCTTGGTAGAGTGGGCCTAGAGCCCATTGCCTAGTAGGCCAATTGGCCTGCTTAGGAAGGCCGCCACGCGGAGCCACACCGACCTCCAAGCGACGCGCAATGCAAGCGCCATGCAGCGTAAGCGTGTTTCCTGCGTGCACCGACATGCTCCCTGTAGGCCTGTAAGTGTGTTTCCTGGGTGCACCGCCATGCTCCCTGTAGGCCTGTAAGCGCGCCACATGTCACGCGCAAGGCAATCCAGACTTGCATATTGTCATGTGTCACCTCCTAATTCACTAGTTTTCATATTTTTAATTGAACAAATCAATAAAAATTCAAAAAAAAAGAAAAAAATGGAAAATTTAGGAAAAATTGGAAAAATTTTGTAGTGGCTCTAATACCAATTATAGGAATTAAAACAAATATAATTTAAGAATAACAAAATTTATGTAATACCTCATTGCAGCTGAAACGTCAGATTTAGAGCTGGAGGAACTTTTCCACGAACACTAACGACTCGTTGACATATCCTCATCGTCGGGAACTAAATCACACGGACTTAACACACTAGCTCACAACTCAAAAGTCTGAGACAAATAAAATAACAATAATAGCAATACCAGTTTTTTTTATCTCATTTCGTGCATTCTTCTTGAACTGGTTTCAACACCCTTTTATAAGGATATGTGGCTAGTTATAAAAGTGGAGAAGTCAGCACATCGCATGGGGGCGACGTTTGTGTTTCCTACACACATTGCCCGTGCCTTTTCATGGACACGAGTAGACGCGGGAGCTTCTTCAGCTCCCGCCTCCTGCAATTGGTTCATGGCCCTATTGGGCCATGCACAATGCACTGGCCCACAAGGCCATTTGCAGGCGCGCGTCCAACAATAAGGATTATGTTATAACCGTATTATTAAATATTATCAAATATCAATTACTCCTTAGTCGTCATTCATTATTTTTTTTTTCATTCATCATTCATCATTTGTAAAATCATTCATCATTTGATGCAATATGAACAATGTAATATTTAGACAAGTGATCATCTTGTTATGTTTTACTTATTATATTAGTGAGTTTGAGGTGACATTGAAGGTGCTTTAGGTGATTTTAAGTGGCTCTTGAGTATTTGAAGGTCTTGTCAATAGGTTAGTGGAGGTGCACAAGCCATGTCCGATAATGATGCTCGAGAAATCCTTTCATTGCAGGGTGGGAAAAAGTCAAGCAACGGGATTGGGAAACAGTTGTTCTACTTGTCGTATCTTTAGTAATATTATCTCTCTCAAACATTCAATAAATGACGATCTTATCGTTTATTTAGGTGAAGATGATTGACCCTTTATCTTTTCCATATATTAATCCTTAATATTCAGAAAAGGCCTACCCATCAACTATCACTCTAGAATTTTCAATAGAATGAAAAAAAAAATTGCGAAAGATCCGTCACGGCTTGTGAAAGGCTCCTTCATGGTTCGTGACTGAATATGTGATTTGTTCTATGTTCTTCACTACCTGTGACTTGTTCTTTCACGACCGTGACCGAATGCTCAATATTCTCCCCACATCTTCATGATTTAGTTCTTCACGGTCGTGATTGAAGTTGCAATTCTTTCTTTTCAACTCCACGACTCATGACGAATTCCTTCACAGCCATTACATTCAATTTCATGGCCATGTAAATATGTTACGACCGTGAAGTTATTCTATATGGCCGTGACTCAAAGATCACTCTTCTCTTTTCAGTTTCACGTCCTATGAAATAACCTTCAAGGGCGTGAACTCAATGTTTACGACATGTCATTTTTCTTCAAGGCCTCTACGGGAAATGCAACATACCGATCAATGCCATCACAGGTCAGTTTCACCCTTGTGATGACACCGATGTTTTTGTCCATTAAATCTATCGCGTCAATCGAAAAATGGTCCCAAAAATTATTATATAATTATGCCTGAATAATCTAATCGTCTAGGAGATTTAGTAGGGATTAAAAATCCCATAATTCTACTAATAAATTATTCATATCAATGGTAAAAGCCTAGTATGAAAACATCTATCAAGAGAGTAAATCTATGAGAAATTCACCTAAGAACATACTTCTTTTGTCGATTTATTACTAGTGCGTCCTCTAGCATTTTTCCTCTTCATCTCTTAATCATCTCCTCCTTCACTTGCATTGTGGCTAATTATTGTTATCTTCTCGTTAGCATCCTTTGAGATAGAGAGAGAAGAGAAAGAGAGAGAAAAAAAATCCATGAGGAGTCTAAGATTTCAAATGAGTTTAAAATCAAATCAAACTCAAAATTCAAAATTTATAAAATTAGAATTTTTAACTTTTTTATTTTCTTTGTCTTTTCTCTTACAGGAGTGGGTTGTTACAATATAACTTTTTAGGAGCGATGACCTATGACGCCCATTCCAACTGATAATACACTTTTTTTATGATAACTAATTATTCATATGTGCACAAGTAGTAGACTTATTTTGCCATAAGAATGTGGTCTACAAAAAGGAGCATGTATACTCGTCGGCGCTCCCTATTCTTTAATATTTACTGCTTATTCATATACTTATCTTGAAATACTCAAAAGTATTTGGTTAATATTTGTGTCTGATCAGTGTGTTGGCAATTTGAGAAAAAAAACGGGTTGATGCAAATTCAACATTTTTATGAAGGAAAAACAAAATGTAAAAATATGCCTAAACCCAAAAATTCCTTCTTTTTCGTTGGAAATATAACATTAATATAGGATAACTTAGTTCATAATCATAAAATGAGACGTTTTTTTTGTCCTGAGAGAATCAAAATTTAGCATATATAAATTAACCTAATTCTGCAAAACTCGAATCTTTATCATTTATCATGAGACCTTTACTCATTGCTTTTTATGGGCCCATGAAGCCTACTTGATCGACCTTTATAAATATATTCTTGGGCCGAGATCTTTGCAGACCTCACATTTTGGAAAAAAGAAATAATATCGCTATTTAGAGCTTCGATTTATTGATTTGCACCATTTAATCTCGTAGCACAATCACATATTCGTACCTTGAACATGTCCTTTTCACATAAATTAGAGAAGATCCACAATGTAAAAAGGGGTAGAAAACAAATCAGAGTCAATTAATATATGTATATATATATATATATATATATATATATATATATATATATATGTATGTATGTATGTATATCCAGATAAGACTTATTATTCAAACTTAGGTCACTTACTCCCTAATTAATCATCAAAAAATATTAAGAGATCGTAATCATTCAAAATTAGACGATTGATCAATGCGATTAATAATGAAAAGACGTGATACCTAACGATAGATCTTATCTGAAACTATATATATACGTTGTAGAGTTCTGTATCAATATGTCATTTTGAATTCGGTTATTATTATTTTTTTGAAAGCTTATGACAGACATACTAATATCCTTAGGAAGTGGTCAAGTGGAATATATTGTATGGAGACAATTATTTTTAATTATGTATACTGAAAGGGTTCAAGGAAGGTGCTTCTTAGTTAAGTGGGAAGCATCATACTACCTACATCATCAACCCTTGAATGTTAAATTTAAGGTGGATATTAAATTTTCTCTCTCCTACTTTTTTCTCTCTCCTAAATCAAGCCACCATAAATTAGAGATCTTACGGTTAAAATCGTAGGTAGCACTGAGCACCTTCCTTTTTTCCACTGCAAGATTTTTTCTCTAATAACATCAAACTACCTTATATTACGGTTCGTGGTATAAGCATTAAAAGTTGATCATTTTTTTGACCAAGGACGAAATCAAGGGGTACAACGGGTGCATCAAAATTAATAACTTATTCTCGTATGCGCTTGTTGTTGGCTAAATAAAAATATGAATTAAAAAAAATTCTGATTTGATTCCTCTTATCTCTCTATTTTTTTTATACTTAATTTATTTTTTCACTTTTTTCTTATTTATTATCTTTCAAAAAATGATCTTATATTTTATGTTAACTATAACTAATATGAATGACTATATAAATTAATAAATAATTTTATATTTCTAAATTAAGATCTTGGCTCTTCCCCTCCTCGTTTTTGACACTATTTTTCGAGATTGAATATGGAGTTACTTTTGGAGCCTATGTTTTTGTGAACGTTAAATCAATAAACAATCAATTGAAAGATAAGTAACGAAAAAAAGTCAAGTGAAAGGATGCATAAGCTTGTATCCTACTTATGTTTTTATCAGGAAAAAATTGATAGAATTGCATGAAATTAAAATTCAAGCTTTATAAGAAAGATATTTGGATCTCAAGTTAATCATTTAAGTTGTTTTCAAACACGTAGCAAGTGAATTTGTTAATTGCAACTATGACTCGTAATAGACAAATGACCTGCCAACCACCGTATGGTGGATATTGATCACTTGCCGTATAACCTCACATCTCTCATCATTAGTATTAATAACCTATTATTGTTTTCCTTTTCCATCGTCATCTTTGTTTTCAATTTTTTTACTATTTTGTAATAGACGTTTAATAACAAAGTATCGTGATTAATTAATTGCTTAGCAAGAAAAAAAATGTAATGCTGCGAGATCCGACATGACTCACGAATAAAAATATTATAATTTCAGTTTTCATTGATGTCATTATATTCTATCATTACTTCTATTACTCATCTATTGCTGTTTTCCTTTTCCATCGCGGGACCATATTTGTTGTCAAGATTTTGTTTACTTTTTTGCAATATATGGTCAAGAAAACTTATCATTATTGATGTAGCGAGAAAAAATATTAATTATGTTTGTGATATTAATATATAAATTTAATGGATGTGCTAATCTAGTTAAGTGAATAATACCGTCCTACTTATCTAGGATGTTAGATGTATGATAGATCTAATAATTTTAAAAGAGAAAAGATATTCATTGTAAATTTAATATTTTTTGATGGACAAGATAAGTAATACAATATTAGTTAATTAATTAGATAGCATCTCTATTATTATTATTATTATTATTATTATTATTATTATTATTATTATTATTATTATTATTATTATTATTATTATTATTATTATTATAATATATATATATATATATATATATATAATATCACAAACATGACTAAGACTTATTAGATATAATAATAATATCACAAACATAATAAGTTCACTTTTTATTGATCTTATTATGTTCATTTTTTTCAAAATTAAAGCTTATTATTAAAAATAGTAAACTGTATTAGTAATTTCATCACGTAAATTAAATATTAAACAAATTGATAGAAGACAAATAATGTATAATGGAACTAGATGGCATTAAATTATGCAATTGATAGTACTCTAATCTTCTCATTTGAACTACTCATAGAGAAGTTACAGTCATTTGTTCTTTTATTTCTTTGTAACTTCGTATATGCATCATAAAATATTTAAACATTTAACTTTTTTCCCAATTGGAGTAATATCAACTCCTTTGAAATTAACTTAGAATAAAACAAAGAATACATTTCAATCTTTTGTTTCAATAAATTCAAGTGTGTAAGATTGTTTTAGATTTTTACAAGAAAACACTAACAAAAATATGAAGCGATAAATACATCTTTTTTAAAATGTTTTATTGATCAATCTCTTTCTAGTGTTAATCCTAATTTTTTGGTATCGCGAGTTTTATACACATGATGATTTCGGCTAGTGTTAATCCTAATTTTTTAGTATCACGAGTTTTATACACATGAAGGTGTAAACTCATTTCACGTGATTCTTCTAAATTGTTAAAATGATCAATAGTTAAAGAAGTAAGATTCACTATTCATAAATAATAACTTAAAAAAATGATACGATAACTCTCACTTGCTAAAACTAAAAGTTACTAACAATTTTAGTGATTTCATAGAATTCATTTTCTATTTTTTTTTTACTTGTTCTTTTGGTGTTTTAAAATTGATCACATATGAGAAATCAACTTGCACGATTGACATTTTTTCCCTACGATAGATATGGGAATTATACACTTAAATCTTCCACTTCATGCAGTTGAACAAAGATACATAGTTAAACCAAAGATTTAGCTCACTTCTGAAAACTGAAGTGAGCAGGACAACACGTACGTACGTACAATATCTACACGTACGCTCCGTAGACAACATTTAATTTTACTTATTAATTTCTTGTTCCCCTTTGGGCTTGTGGCGCAGGGGCAAGTTCCTGTATAGCCTGCTCCCTGCGTCCCTGGCACGGGCCAAATCAGGGTGGTTCCTTGGCCTCAGAGATCTCAGCCTGTGCCTGTAGCCAACGCCATGACCGTGCAGGTGGCGGCTTCCGTTTTCCTTTTCCTCCGTCTTGCCTTGTTCCTCGTCCGGCTGGTCTCCTCCGTGTTCCGCCGGAGCTACGTATATGAAGGGCTTGACGTGCAGGTCTTCCATGGCGACGAGGGGCTCCAAGGTCTGGACTACGGTGGACATGTGCGGCCTGGACTTGGGGCTCTGGCTCAAGCATTGGTAGGCCACCGTCGCCGCCTTCTGGGCTCCCTGGATGGAGTACTGCCCTTCCATGTTTGGGTCCATGACGCGAGCCAGCCTCCGCGCGTCGTTTAAGCTGTGCCGCGCCCACTCCACGAGGTTCTGCTCCCTGCTGGGCCTCATCTTGTCCACGGACTTCCTTCCCGACAGCAGCTCCAACAGCACCACTCCGAAGCTGTACACGTCGCTCTTGGCTGTCAGGTGTCCTGAACGATGACCAACGTATATCACACCGTCAATGCATGCATGATGAGAGAGAGAGAGAGAGAGAGAGATTGTCTGATACCAGTCATGATGTATTCTGGTGCAGCGTAGCCGTGGGTGCCCATGATTCGAGTGGAGACATGAGTGGCGTCTCCCTGTGGCCCATCCTTTGCGAGGCCGAAGTCTGAGAGTTTTGCCTTGTAATCCTGATAAATCAGAAATCAGAAATGTTAATTTAAAAAGGGTTCACATAATTCTTTATTTATCTTAGTTTCGAATGCAACCATTTACTTCGAAATGCCCTGCGGTGAACTGAGATAAAAAGGAAATTGAAGTGCAACATTTAATATGTGCATCTCTTTAATTTGGCATACTGTTAATTTCATGACCAAACGAAAAAAGAATTATGCATGTCCACAATAATCAATTGAAGGAAAAGTAAAACCACTATAATTAATAATGAAGCACCAAAACCACTACAACATTTTCATTTCGAGGACGTGACAAACTCAGAATCCATATTTTTTTTGTAAATATATCGTTGTATTTTAAATTAAAAATTTACCAAATTTTAATTCGAAAAATACATAGTATATACGCTATTACTATGAAACAGATATTTGAAGTTTCTTGCTATTCAAATATTAAATCTGGATTTTTAAGAGAACACGTACTCAATCTTACTTGCACCATAATTTTTATTATATATATGTCTGTTTTCTATCAATGTTCTTGATCTCGATGTTTCAACCAATAAAAATTTCGGTGTTAGAAATTTAAAGTCAACTCCACTACGATTCTTAGAAAAATCGCGCTTTTGTTTAACTTTACAACCAATTAATTTGTATCTATAGACATACTAAAATATGGACATTATGGTTCAATACATATCAATTGCTTTTTTAAGTCCATTACCTAACACTTTTCTTTTTGGTCGTGGAATTGACGTGAGAGAAAGAGAGAACAAAGTTAATTAAGAAACTTACAGAATCAAGTAGGATGTTGGAAGCCTTAAAATCCCGGTAGATCACTGGCTTCTCAGCTTCATGAAGAAAGGCCAGGCCCTTGGCAGCGCCTACTGCTATCTTTAACCTTGTTGACCATGGCAAGGATGCAAAAAGTCCTGCATGCACAGATTAATTAGCTTTTGAACTGTCCATGATTGATCCTAAAATGACATGTAAAAGATAGAAAAATATTGTTATTGTTGTTGTTAACTTATAGCTGTTTAATGTGATCCTTTCGTCTCTTCAAAAGTGTGTAGGCAAGAAGGCACAAAAGTGTTCTCAACTCTAGTCACTTGATGAAGTATGTAGGAACAAGAAGTCATTATTGAGCGCATCCGATGCCTAATTGTAACATTGTTTTTCACTAGCAATTTAGTAGACTTTTAACTAGGTCAGTGAACAAACCACTTGCTAGACATAAGGTACAAAAGGTAGATATGGTCACAAAGCTTTAGCCAACCAACTCATGGAAAAAGAAGACATCACGATCCTTTTTTCTCTTTTTTTGTTGGTGAGTGCTTTCCATGTCCAAAGTTGTTAGCATCTTCCAGCCGACTTTCAATGTGTCAGAATTTGGGGTTAGCTCTCAAAAAACTACTAATTAAGCCAGTTCTTGTGGGCGACATCATATGTCATTTTTAAAATAAGTTGGAGACTTCTATTTGGAGCACAAATAATTAAAGTTGCCAAGAACAAATTAATATCTGAGGAATTTTGCCCAAACCTACTTTATGATGTATAGGCATGAGAAGCTTAGGTTGCTCAACTACATGCAAGCACCTGCCAAAATTTAAATTCTTACAAAGATCTCTTCTATGTTATCTTGTTTGCATATTAAGGAGACTTATCCACAGATTATGATAGTACAATCTAGACAGTAACTTAGATTGTAGTAACAAGAATTGGACATTAATTATTAAGACAAGGACAGGTGGTTGCACCATCTTTCTCCATGACAGTGAACTCCCTATTAATTTTAAGAAGCAACTGCCACCGTATATAATCTTTCTGATCAAACAATTACTTAATTAAGTAATAGGAAGAAATTGAGCAACAATTAGATCGTGATGGAGAACTGTCATATTGTATTCTAGCTACCTTGTTATTAGCATGAAATTAAGCTGAACAGGGCTAACTAATAATGATCTATATGCACAAGCTAATGAATAAACTAAATTATAGCAGTGCAACTTACTCTTGAACAGATGGTTCTCCAAGCTGCCTCCGGCCATGAACTCGTACACGAGCAGTCTTTGCTCGTCCTCGCAGCAGTAACCGATCAACTTCACAAGATGGGGATGCCTCAATTGTCCCAAGAAGATTACTTCAGCCTTAATGCAAAGAGAAGAAAATAACACACGCTAATTAATACATAATTAAGTTAACCAATTACATGTTCATATCAATCCCTCTCAACGTACGTACCAGCCATTCCTTATGGCCCTGCGCGCCTTCCAGGTCCAGGAGCTTCACGGCGACCGTCTGGGCCTTGAGGCCGGGCTTCACCTTGTCGTCGACGAAACCTTTGTAGACGGGGCCGAAGCCGCCCTAGCCGAGGAAGTTGGAGGAGGAGAAGCTTTGCGTGGCCGTCTTGAGCTCGGCGATGGTGAAGACGTGGAGGTTGGAGCCGGCGAGGGATATGGAGAGGTCCTCCGGGGACATCATGCCGTTGGAGCTGCTGCCGACGTCGGACGACGACGATCGGTACTTGTCCTTAACCGCGGCCTTTCTCGCTGCCTGCACTGATCCTCCGCCATAGCATCCGGGCAGGAGAGACCTCCACGAAGACCTTGCCATCTTGGTTGCAGCTTAATCCAGTCTACTGGTTGTGGATGCAAGCAAAGCAGTGGATCATGGTGCATGCAAGCAGCTCTGCTCGATCATGTTAATTGCTGAGGAGGAAGGTGGATGAGAGGAGTTATATTTATAAGGGAGAGCTCAAGTCTGATGCCGCTAACGGAAATAATTAATTTAGTTAGCTCTGGAAGTACGTACCAACCTTGCAAGAAGTAAGAACGCAGGATGCAGACTTAAAAGGAGTAGGAGCAAGTCATGGAAGACTTGGAGACACGCGAGAGAGAGACAGAGAGAGAGAGAAGAAGCTACAACATTTCATAGTTTACTTGCCCATGACTCAAACCAAATATAAGTTATGTCTTTTGGATTGATGGATATTGGACAATTTAGTAAAAAAATATAAATAAAAATATTAACAATCATTTTGATTTAAAATTTGAATATGAAAACAAACAAGTTACAATAACTCATTTTTAACTTAACAAACATTAAAATGGCACAATACGGCTATTTTTTCTAATAAAAATAATTGATTTATAATACAATTAGACATAGAAATGAAAATTTGAATTGGTCCATCTAAAAATTCGATTGGTAGGACTAATTAGTATTCTCTGATCTGTAGAGTTAGAAGGATAAGTCCTGGTTAATTGACACTTGACACAAGCAAAATCGCTAGAATTTAAAAACATGATAAAGAAATGACAATTAGATCTTCTTCTACAAGGTTTGTCTACCAAACAGGAACAAGACCCTCTTATTTTTATCATTATTTGTGATGCGCATTCACAAGCAAAACATATATTTATTGCGTATGGGAAAACAACTAATCACGCTCTCGTATCCAAATTTGATCGGTAGACAGTGATCAATAACCGATCTTAATTAATAAACACACTGTTGAATATTGTATGGAATTTTTACTGATATTACTTTCCTATTATTGTTTGTTTCTTGAGATGTCACATAATTTTAAATAAACAAATATACGTAGTATGATAGTATATACACAACATTTTTTTGACTTAAAATTACTCATAATACTGTATGGAATAGAGTATCATATTAACTCATAAGTTGTCGACTATGTTTTGATTTTAAAATGAAGATTAATTAAGTTCGAGAACATATTTCCAAACTATGACTTGGCAAGGGAAAAGATTACGTTGCTACGTGGAAAGATTGCAGAAGTTATGGGCTCTACATGTCGTTGTTGTAGGTGATCAGCATCCTTATATTATATATATGGTTTTAATATATTTCAGATTATAAATTCCACCTGTGAAATTTCTTGAAGCTACGCTATGTCACTATAGTGGCCGGTGTGCAACATTTATAAACCAACCAATATATA
>LTAE01013300.1:0-12770 GCA_001647135.1 Pontederia paniculata
TCACTTACAAATTTGTGATCATTCAAAATATTCTCGGGATCCTAGATTCAACAATTGTATCCATGAAGTCGCTCGTCCCATACTTAAGTCTCGTTGGCCGGCTAGGAGCTAGGGGGTTCTATTTCATATTTTGTACTATGAGACCCTATACAAAGAGAATATTATCGTCGCCTGAGGACTAGTCTAAACAAGGGTGAACCTTGTTAAATTTTCTGTCTCATGTGTGTTGATTCTTTTCTCGAACCTATTTCTCGTAAACAAACAATTGCTCAACAAAGACGATTCCTCTAGGAAGCTCTCTAGTTGTCTGATCAATCTTAGTGATCTTATTGGCCGACAAACAGAAAATGCATCATGTAAAGATAAGACTTCCAAATAAGAATAAATAAAAATTTAGATAGATGACCATCAACCTCATTTTCAGTACATTTCATGTCTTTAATATCAATATGAAATTCCTGAACAAATAAAATCCATATGACTAGCCTAGGTTTGAGTTTTTTTAGGTAACAAAATATCATTGGGTAGCATGATCAGAAAAAGAAATTGATGATCATAGAATGCAGTAGATGTATTCTAAATTTATCAAGAGTAAATATGATTGCTAATAACTCATTCTGAGTAGTAACATTTCAATTGAGAATTAGTGAGATTTGTACTAGTATAGCAAATCATGTTTTGTTACTCCTCCGGCCTAAAACAACCCTAAGTGCATAATCAAATGCATCACACATAATTTCTAAAAGTAAAGTAAAATCAAGGGGTTACATAATATGTGTAGAAACAAGTAATCAATTTTAAGCTTTTCAAAAGCTTCAATGCAGCAAGCATTAAAGATGAAAGTAATATCGATACAACTTAGATCAATAGAACAAATCAAATGGACACATGATTTTAATTTGAATATACAACTCTCTATGAATTGACATAGGTATAATCAAACAAGTAAACAAAAAAAAACTTATAGAAGTCTGTATGAACGGACATAGATATACTCTAAGTGGCTTTTCTCATTTAAATTAATATTTTCTTGATATAAGTTGAGAAATTTTATTGATGCTCGCATGATCACGACTTATTATTGATAAAGAAGATAGCAGAAGCGAAGTACATTTGGCATGAGTACTCTTCGCATTTAGTTCAATGACATCATTAAATTATTGAAATGATTTAGTAATTATTGAAGCAGTTGGAATAAGATGGACCAAATGCATTAAGAAAAGGAGAAAAAAGAGGAAATAGTGAGTAAACTTTCAAAACAAATGGATTAAGATGCGTGGCTAAAAAAAGATGGGAGCATTAGATTAAGAAACATGGTGAATCATTAAATAAGGAGATACACATTAATACATGAATCTATTATTATACTTCATTACTTTAAAGTTTTTCCTTTTTTTAGCGAAATCCATGGATTTATTCCTTTCTTTTTTTTTCTGTTGGCTCTGGTATTCAATCATTATTAAACTTCTCCTAATTGTTATCTAGTGACATCAAGCAAATTTGCATCATATGGCTATTCAAATCATTTGAATTAATATTTTTTCGATATAAGTCGATCGAAAAGTTTTATTGGTGCTCGCATACTCGCGGCTTATTGCAGAGGAAAAAAAAGATAGTAGTAGCCAAGTAGGTACGTAGGAGTACTCTGTGGCGTCATTTAATTAATTAATTAAGCAGAAGGCTGACTAATGGTTGCTTGGAATTCATGGCGAGGGCTAAAGACAGACGTCTCTTGCCCCCTGTTGAACTTAAGCCTCCTCGCCTCCTCCCTGGAGATCTGGTACGAGCTCATCAACACCTCCAGCGGCATGCCGCGCAGGGCCGAGGACTTGCCCACGATTTGGCTCACCATGGCGTTGTCATTGGTCTTGAAGGAGACCCACTCAAAGCGCTCGCTCTGTGACCGTTTCACCACGGCGTAGTTCTGGGGTATGACGATGAGCTGACCCTGGCGGAGCTCGCCGTTGAACGTGGTGCGGCCTTGGTGTTCGACGACCTGCAGGCGGCAGCTGCCCCTGATGACGTACAATATGCTGTGGGCATTGATGTTCCAGTGTGGCGCGTAGATGGCGTTCTACATATACATACGCCATACGATAAAGCACAATTAAACCATGCATAACGTCAATATTCTAAATTTTGTTAGAATTGGATACATGTATATTAACTTACCCTGTGGAGGACTCCTCTCTCGACGCTCATTTGGATGAACCTTAAGATGGGAAGCTTCTGGCTGTTGAGGCTGGTGAGCCTTCCCCATCGTGGGTTGTAGACGTCCGCACGCATCGGGTTTTCAATGTTCTCCACCTTCTTCATGTAGCAGTACGTCTCTTCTAATCCGTTGGAACCTGTGCCGGCACCCCTGCAGTACTCTTCTTCCCTGCTTTGTCTAGTTCCGGTCACTTCTTCGACCTCCTCTCTGATCTGCTGTCCGGCGGCGTGCAATGGGCTCAAAAACTGCAGGCCGTGATGAACCCGGACGATCTCGCCCCTCCTGTGTTGTTCTTGACTGGTCTGTTGGATCCTCCTCGCCAGCTCGGTGTCAATGTTAAGGGACTCTGCAAGTAAATCGGAGCTGAAGCCACTGAGAACGTTATTTTTCTCTTGCATTGTCTCCTCCGGCCTCACGGATTGCTCCGTCCTCCGCTGTCCACCAGCAAGCAAGAACTCCTAAAGTACGTATGCATGAGGAGAGAAAGCACAAATATTTAATTAGTTTAACATTATATTGATATGGATTAGCGTGTGCGTGTATATAAACTTGATGTTTACTAGATAATAAATAAAGTTTGATCCATGCATCACGTACGTACCCGACGGAGAGAGTTGAGTTGATTGGCGTTGCTGCTGGTGTCGAAGACTGTGATGGAAACGGCTGGACTGTCACCGTCGTTGTAGAACCAGGAAGCAACTCCGGCAGGCAAAGCGAGGACATCACCCTGTTGCAAGCGGCGGACCTTCTGGTGCTCATCTTGCGTCCGGTGACTTTGTTGGCCGATGACTGCTTCACCAAACTGCTCTTCGACTTGTTGGAAGGATTGGTAAGATTCCGGGCAGCCGGGGAATACAGTTCCAATTATACCTGCTGGTCTGTTGGATCCTCCTCGCCAGCTCGGTGTCAATGTTAAGGGACTCTGCAAGTAAATCGGAGCTGAAGCCACTGAGAACGTTATTTTTCTCTTGCATTGTCTCCTCCGGCCTCACGGATTGCTCCGTCCTCCGCTGTCCACCAGCAAGCAAGAACTCCTAAAGTACGTATGCATGAGGAGAGAAAGCACAAATATTTAATTAGTTTAACATTATATTGATATGGATTAGCGTGTGCGTGTATATAAACTTGATGTTTACTAGATAATAAATAAAGTTTGATCCATGCATCACGTACGTACCCGACGGAGAGAGTTGAGTTGATTGGCGTTGCTGCTGGTGTCGAAGACTGTGATGGAAACGGCTGGACTGTCACCGTCGTTGTAGAACCAGGAAGCAACTCCGGCAGGCAAAGCGAGGACATCACCCTGTTGCAAGCGGCGGACCTTCTGGTGCTCATCTTGCGTCCGGTGACTTTGTTGGCCGATGACTGCTTCACCAAACTGCTCTTCGACTTGTTGGAAGGATTGGTAAGATTCCGGGCAGCCGGGGAATACAGTTCCAATTATACCTCTACCTATAATTGAAATGTAAATACTTAATAAACAGATATGTACGTGCATATATTATATATTTCAAATATCATGCAAGGTCACGTAGGGACGGCAAGGGTTAAGTACTAGGTAATGATCGATGTATTAGTATGGGACCGGCTTAATTATAAAATACCTTGGATCATGTAGACAAGGCGAGGCGCGTTGGAGTAGGAAGGAAGGACAAGGCCTCTTGGTTCAATGGTTCGGCGCCGTGCAGCCACTCCGGCGCACTGGAGTTGCTCGTGGCATTCATCGTAGTATTCAGTGAATCCGGCTTCGGACTGGACGCGACGGAGAGGCTCCTGGGCGCTGAGCCTATCGAGCTGGCACTGCTGCTGGCTCAGCTGCCCAAACCGCCGCTGGCTGCCCCATGGTTGTTGCTGGCCGTAGCCAAAGATTTGGGCGACAGAACCATCGCACGACAGCAGGAGGAAGAGAGAGAAGGAGAGCAAAGCTGAGAGCTTGGGAGTGGCCATTGATAGGTGGAATGCTCAACGTACTACGTAGGTGATGGCTTTGGTGAAGGGGGCGCCGCATGAGTATTTATAAGCCCATGATCAGGCAATGTCTTCTGCATGCGTATGAGATGGTTGGTAGAGTGCGACAAAAGCTTTTATTTAGGGAGGAGGGAAAGAGATGTGGCAGCTCGGCCGTGACAACACAATTAGGTGCGTTTGAGTATGAATAACATATATGTGGCCTTGTTAGGAAGAAAGAAAACAAAATAAAAGGAAGAGAGGTGTACCTAATTAAGAGCGGTGGGTCAGACTTATGTTTTCCTAATTGGCACTTAGTCACTTTACACTGAGAAACTAAAAACATGAAAATTATTCAAAACATTAATGTTTTGCCGAAATTTGTTTCTTAAATGACAATGCAAAATTAACACACAAATATGAAGAAAGGAAGTTATTTTATTGCAATGAACATCTCACAAGTACAAACAACATAAATTCTCCCATACAAATTCTCTTCCAATTTCTGCACCCTCTTAATTAAGCAAGAGTATCTTAAAGACCCCTTTTGACAGTCATATTTATAAAACCTACAAGGTAATTGTTAAAAAATCACCCATACATTAACTACTCATTAGAATTGTCCAATAGTCTCTTAAAGGCCCCTTTTGACTTACAATATCTTCCTAAAAACTCCCTAACTAATCGTAGATGCAACCACCACTGCATCATGCTTGAACATTGTCCGTGTCCTAGCAAAACATCACTGCACTCCTAGGCGCATGCATGATTTTCTTAGGAGCGCGTTAACGCATGCCCAACAACTGCCGCTCAACTGCTGCTACGCTGCCTTTCGTTTTCTTGCGCCGTACACTGAGCACGCCTTATGATTTCAAGTTGTTTTTATGTTGTAACTGTCCAAGACCATCTTGGCCAGGCCCCACGAGATTTGATCAGTTTTTTCGTGCGCGCCCATAGAAACATCGACACACGCTTGGGCTCCAATCCATTTTTCATCAATGCATTGTATTGGTGCCGCTCTACGTAGGTAGCATTCCTAATCACTTTCGCTCATCCAATCTTTGCGTTGTAAAATGTCAATGCATCATGGGCCGAGTGTCTAGAGCATTACAACTCTCCCCCACTTAAGTCATTGCCGTCTCGACAATGTTGACTTGACTACAACATGACTTAACTTTCACAAAAGTAAATCAGTTCCTTGGAGAACCTCCTCCTTTTTCCCTCTTTTGAAACTTTGCCGCATCAACCTTTCTGCAACACCACATAACTAATTTTTCCTTTGACACTTCACCACATCAACCTTTTCTTTAACAATTTAGTTGATAAAACTATCAACATTTTCCTTGGCCAATCTACTCCCGATCGACCTTGAACATCGCTTTGCTTTTGAAAGCTAATGTCCAACTTTGTCTTCAAAACCTAAGACCTTTCCTTCCTTTGTCTCCAACACCGAAGACCTTTTCAGACATTTAAGGATTTTGTTGTGTCCATGACCCCTTCCTTCCTCCTATGGCACGCTATCTGTCTCATCATATTCAACCTCAAATATTTTAGTTTGAGGTGTCACTCCTTGCGAAGTTATCTTGGAGACAAAAGTGCCTCCTTAGTGTCGCATTGGCACTGGGTTATTGGCCACGATTGTGTTCAATTCCTTGGTTTTCCCACAATTCCTCTTGAAATGAGATCACCACACTTGAAGCTTTCCAATTTTCATGGCTTGCGACCTTTGTCGTGCTTAGCCTTTCCATTGGCCTTGCTATCTTTGTCATGGTGAGGTTTTTCTCCCTCACTAGACTGTTTGTCCATCGATTTTCTTTTGATGGCCTTCTCGAAATCTAGCAATTTTTTTAGCATGAATGATTGTCACCGACAGGGTATTAACATCCCTTGCCTGGATCTCCCTTGCTCCCCATCCTTGCAAGCCATCCATGAAATAGAAGAGTTGTGCTCCTTGGGGTAAATCGCCAACTTCTAGCGACGTTGCACAAAATTCAATGATGTATTAGTTGATTCCGTCAACTTGTTTTAATCCCTATAATCTTTTCATGACTAATACCCAAGCATTAGTCAGATAAAACTCTTTCTTAAGTTTGGCCTTGACCTTTTCCCAAGTTCCAATCCGCATTTCTACTCGAGTTTCGGCTTCGCATCGATGCCATCACAACACATCATCCTTCTCCAAATAGCGCACCTCTATTTGAATTTTTGAGGCATCATCGACCACGTTCATATCCTTGAATCCAATTTCAAGTCTCTACATGAACTCATCAAACACCTTGGCAACTCGTGCCCCTCCGTATTTTGCCGGTTCTGGCTTGACAAACTTCTTTGGCATTCTCACATTTTGAGTAATGCTACCCACACCACCATGTGATTTTAGTACTAGGTTCTCTGCTTCCAATAGTTGGATCCTTTCCCGGTGTTTTGCCTCCATGTGAGTCAACATTTTGTTGGTGGTCCAAAATGCATCATTGTTTTCCTCCAGAGATTCCATGCATTTGGAGAGATCACCATAACCCTCCAAACGCTCCTCCATTGTAACTTGGCATTCCAGCAAATCCTGATGTGTCATGCCCTGCAATGCCTCATCAAAGGAAGTGGCATTTCCTGCAGTCCATGACTCGTGCACTATCTTCTTCTTCCCCTTTCTGCCATGCCTTTGCTCGGCATCATCTCCTGAATCCGTCATTCTGGGCTATGATACCAAATGTCACACACTTATGTTTTCCTAAGTGCGTGCGGCATTAGTCACTTTACACCATGAAACTAAGTAAGCCTGAAAACCTATCCAAAACGTTAATGTTTTGCCCAAATTCGTTCCTTCAATGACAATGTGGAATTAACACACAAATATTGGGAAATGAAGTTATTTTATTGCAATGAACATCTCACAAATACAAAAAAGACATAAACCCGTTGTCCCAAATTCTGCACCCTCTTTGGCATCTTGTCAAACAATTAACAGCCATATTTATAAAGCCTACAAGGTAGTTATAGAAAATCATCCATTCATTTACTACCCATTACAACAGTCCAAGAGGTTGTCAAAGACCTCTTTCGACTTACAATATCTTCCTAAAAGCTCTTAACCGTTGCTTCAACTGGCGCTGCATCTTGCTTGAACATTGTTCGTGTCCTTGCAAAACATCGATGCATGCCTGGGCACGAGCATGATTTTCCTAGGCACGCGTCGATGCACGCCCAACAACTGCCGCTCAACTACTGCTACGCTGTCTTCCGTTTTCCCCGCGTCGCACACCAGGCTTGCCTTATGATTTCAAGCCATTTTGATGTTGTAACAGTCAAAGACCATCTTGGTCAGGCCTCATGGGATTTGGTCCATTTTCCCGGTCGTGCCCATAGAAACATCGACGCACGCCCAAGCGCCAGTCCATTTTTCATAATGCACTGTATTGACGCCGCTATACTTAGGCAACATTCCTAGTCGCTTCCGCTCATCCAAGCTTTGCATTGTCAATGCATCATGGGACGAACATCTAGAGCGTTATAGGTGAAAGTTATAAGGAACATGTGACCTGTGAAAATATATTATGTACATATATGATACCTTTAATCAAAATAAAATTTAGGTTATATTTGGGATTACAGATAATTTTCTAAATGAATTAACTATTGAAGAACTATTTGATTAACTAATCAATATTAAATTTATGGATATTGGTTATCTATAATTTGGTTGTATAATAAACTTGATAAATATATTTATAGTTATACATAATTATCAATTAGCAAAAACAAACCTAAGATATCTTTTTTATAATATAATGTATTAGAGATATTTTTATAACTTAATTTGCCATTGTTTGGCTTAGATCTTTATGGTCTTCTAATAATTAATCTTATTTTACTTTAAGGATAAAATTGACTGGTTATAACACAATATATAGTTAACTTATAAAGTTCTTATGATAATGACTAAGACAATTATTATTCACATTTGTTTCGTCTATCTCATCAACAAATAATGCATGACCGAACAAAAAACATGAATTTTTATGATGATTGATTTACCATAATATATAAAATTATCCCTCGATTTGCTATCAGTTATAATATTCTAATGTCATTCCACATCCAACTTAGTTGTACGAAGCCACATATCTAACTTTGTTAATATGGTGATACATTAAAGGATTGTGTACCCAATTGTTTCTTCGTTTGCTTTCAATTGACCAATACAATTTGACATGTAATGAATGTTTCACTAGACATACTAAGTGTTCAATATATGGTTGATGGACATACAACATTCGTGTGTCAATGGCTTGAACGTAGCAAGATTTTCTTGTGTGAACACAATATTATTTGTAAATTTGAATTGGGAGTTACACATTAATCTTTTAGTACTTGTGAATATGTTAGTGATGTAGAATGTACCCACTTAATAAACCAGATTGTAATAATTACTATAAATTATTTATTTGATAATAAATCTTGATAATTTGAGTTAATTTTTTAATAATATCTACTTTGTAAGATAATGACAATTATGTAATTTTGAGTTATAGTTTCAACCATTATGGTGCGTTTCGTAATTGCCATTTAGATAGATTAATTTATGACTTTTTACATCAATATGATTGATTAAATGCACATGCACATTGCATGTGTTATATTTGCTTGTCATTTATTATATATTATGTTGTATTTATCTTGTTATTGGTGTTATTGAATATCACATGTTTTATTTAATGTATCTTTTTTTTGGGTAATATATTTAATGTATCTTTTTTTTGGGTAATATATTTAATGTATCTTTGAATTTGTAAATTAGTTTCTCCTAACATATGTATTCACCCTTCTGATTTCGTTATGATTGAGATTGTGATGTATGTTGAATATGTATTTTGATAATATGATATATATATATATATATATGAAAAATATATTTGTAATGATTGTACATGCTTCTATCTTAAGAAAATTATAATTATATAAAATATAATTTATATGATCAACAACTATATTCATTTGAAATCAGGCGTGTGACTATGCAACAAAACTTCACAAAGAAATCAAAGTAAATGAATAGACTAAAAAAGACACATTCTAGTTGATGGCGAGTCTAGTTCATTTGCTTAATTCACACACATGGACTCCGTATAGACCAAAGTAACTTGTCTGTTCCAACTCAATATTGTGACCTTATACTACCAATATGAAAAGGAAAAAAAAATACATGCAATCGCATTATTATCTTTGTGCCAAGTGATCTAATCTCTTCAAGCACTTGTTCTTTGTCTGATTCGAACTATTCATCCTCTGTGAAAAATATGATAGTGAGACAATAAAAATATTTAGCTGACATAAGTATTGCAAACATCTAAAAGATAATAAAAGTCTCAAAAAATGAATTATAGATAAATTTGCCATAATATGCATGAACAATGACACAAGTTCAAAGAATTAGCTAATGTTTATACCTTTATCCATCTTGAACCCATCGAGAAATTGAAGAAGTTTGTTTCTATTTGTTAGCAATATGTTAACAATTTCAGGTGGCTTCTTCTGATTAGCAGCAAATAACTAATTTTTTTATGAAGCCATGATTAGGAAGAAACGACAATATTAATGTCAAGAAATATGGAAATCAAACACGTAGGAGGCACAACATTATACCTTAAATACATGGAATGCCTCTATTTGAATATATTTTCTTGGTTCCTGCATGAAGAAAGCAATTGTATATATCAACTTATTATTTTGAGGGGACATGAGTATATCTACTTATGCAACTATAAAATTCGAAGGCAGTCAATCTAGCCAACTATTTTTATAGAACTAAACCATATGTAAAGCCCAATATGTAAAGGAAATGCAATAGGGAAAGTCATATATAAAGACATAATTAAAACACTAATAAAACAACAAACCTATTATTCTTTACTTTACCTTCATGTCACCTTATATTCTTTTGTGTTCAATATTTATAACAATAGCTTTATCAATATATGTGATAATGTTACTATCAATATCAATTGCATAAACCTCAATCGCAATGCTGTAGAGCAAAGCTCATTATTCTTTGTTGAATATGTTCAACCCTTGTTTATTCTTAAGATCTATTATTTCTTTGATCAATCTTTGTTCAATTATAACAATCAATTGTGAATCTTTAACAATCATGAAGGTGATTGGCTTTTGCTCCGGTGTCATTAAGGCTACCTAGGCCAAAAGAAAACCGTTAAACAATAGTGACAATTGAAACATGAAAAACTAATAATACTTCATTAAGAATTGATTGTTGTTTCTCGAGGAACTCGTTTAACAATTGAACCACAATAAGCCAACAATACTTCACGAAGAACTGATTATTGTTTCTCAAGGAACCCAATTGAATTCCCTCATGGCAAGAGGTCAATTCGCCGGGAATCAATCATTCATTCATGATTCAATTCAATCACATGTAATATCCTCTTTTAATCCTATCATTATAGAAATCTAGGTTTCATACTTCATACATCAATCAATAAAATAAGAATAATTCCAAAATAAGAATAATTGAACAATTCTTTTTCTGCAGCGAAAAATACGGCCCCTGCTCTCATGGACACGGTCCGTTTTGGGCTCGGATACGGCCCATGTTGACTACCAACACAGTCTGTGTAATGTGGCAACGGGGTGTCCCAACCAGCGTGCAATTTACCTCGTCTGATGCGGCCGACGCTAAGGCGCAACACGACCCGTGTCAGCGAACACGTCTTGTTATGGGACCGTTTTGGTCTCCAATGTTGTCGTCGTCCTGCCTTGCTCTGTTGCCTCTTGGGAACATGGTCCGATCCAAGGGCGATGCGGTCCGTTTCTGGCACTCCGACGAACTCTTGTAAACACGGCCGGCGCTATGTGGTCTATGTCCGATCATTGCTCGTTGTTGACCATCGTAACTATGTTTATAATTAAATAATAATACTGTCATATACATATGAAGATCCCTAAGATTGATCCTACCAGTTACATACCTTGATTAGTTAAACTTTTTTCTTCAATTTGTGTTCATTTTCCCTCACATGTATGACCTCCTCCTCTTTAGTCCTCCGAGAGAGAGAGAGAGAGAGAGAGAGAGAGAGAGAGAGAGAGAGAGAGAGAGACTCCTATCTTCCTTATAATTAGGGGTCCTTTAAAAATAATTTGGATAGGATTAGAAATATTAAATTATTAGGATAATAATTTTACTTTGATTTGTACTTATTCTTTTCCTAATCCTAATCATACTCCATCTTATCCTACCCTATCTTTCTTTTATTCTTTTTATTATGAATTTTTATTTTATAAAAATTTTGGGTGTTACATAATAACCTCCTTAAAAATGAATTCGTCCTCAAATTCGGTCACATTTCATACTTGTAACTTATTAGTATGGTTCAGTAGAGATACCTAGGTGTCATAAGGATATGGCTCTCGTTCAACTTTCATGGCATAGGCTTTTACTGGTACCATTTTTGGGACACCTCCTCTTCCTTGGGGTCCTTGGTCCTTCTTTTGATTCGGGCAATTCTTAAAGAAGTGACCAAACTGTCCATAATTAAGGCAGACGCCACCTTGAGGCGGCATTCTCCCGCATGGAACCTTCGACAATGCGATCATTGCTTCTTATCATCTTGTGGCTATCGGGGTTCACGATTCATGTAGGGTTGTGGGCGTTCATTATGGCGCTGGTCCCTCCAGTTGGGGGCTTTGACCTGTCTGCGATAATCTTGTCTGGCCCTATCTAGCTCCATGGGTTGCGTCGATCCCTTTCCTTTCATGACTTTCTGGCGGTCGGCGGCGTCTTTCTCTAGTCGTCCTGCCAATTCATTAGCTGCGCTAAGGGTCCTGCAATTACATGTGAGAGTCAAGGTCCTGGGCTCTGGGTTCAGATCTTGGACAAAGTGGTTTTCTCTTTCATGCTCATCAGCTTCAGCTTGCAAAATTTTTCTAGTTGGACAAACTGGTTGTGATACTCTTCCACTGTCATGTTTCATTGTTGCAGTTTCAGGAATTCACGCTACTTCTGACTGCATAAGCTATATTTAGTTCTTAATTTTGATCGAAAAAGTTAATAAAAGATAATATCTCAATTATCAAGTGGCAATCATTTCACTCTATAATAGTTAAAAGTCATAAATTCATAAAATCAATTAAGAATAAATAATATGAAATAGTAAACATAAATTAACTATCATACTAAAAGATAAATCACCTTAAAAAAATATAATAAGTTTGTTTTGGTTTACAACATTATGAGTTTTTTTTATTGGAAATGGATGGCTAATAACTCTAATTTTAAAAAATGGAAAGAAAAAATAAATAAAATTGGTAAGATAGTGATGCGAAAAATCACACGCTAAATACTCAGCAAGTATACTGGTCGCACAAGTAATAAAGAGATGAGTAGAGTGTCGAACCCACGAGGATTGATGAATTTTAATATTCTGAAATTTTATCTTGAAAACCCGATTTAAAAGATATTCAGTGAATTAAGATAAGATAAAAGATAAGATAGAATTTATAAAAGATAATATATTAAATTTCAGTTTTAAAAGATAAATAGATAAATGAAGTAGGTTGGATTGGTTAGAGATAAAAGATTTGTTAACCATTGTTATCTTTC
>LTAE01013302.1:0-12766 GCA_001647135.1 Pontederia paniculata
CTTCCTTTATCTTGGGTCGACCGGTCATCCTTTTGCTCCTCCATATGTATTCCTCCTTCAACATCGGTCGACCAATCTATGTTCTTAGGACGACCACTGCACACGAAGTACTTCTGAAATATCTTCCGTGTGCACAGGTCGTCCTTTCCTTCAGCTTTGGTCGACTTATCGACTACTGAACTTGACATATCCTGTTACAGAAATCAGCTCAACAAGTTCATCAGTTCAGACTAAGTTCCCTTACAAATTTTTGATCATCAAAACACTCTCGGGATCCTAGATTCAACAAGATAAGGGTACAGGAAAGTCTTAGAGTAGTCTAAGATAATTAAAAAATGCTTAGGTTGCACAGTGATCGAATCAAAGAGACATAACGAATGAGGAGAGTTTGAAATCAAAATGACGAGTACAGGAAAGTCTTAGAGTAGTGAGTGAAAAGAGATTTGATCTTGTAAGAGAATGAATCAAATTCACAGCAAGATATTGACTTGATTAGAACATAGATAGTAAAACCTAAAAATCTAGGTCAACATTTCACAAAGATGATGTTTTAGATATACCTAGTAGATTGAATACTTGTTTGAGAAGATTTTGACTGCATTTAGGATATTGAAGAACACGAGAGATTTGAAGCTTGCTTGGAGTGGAAAGAGTGGAAGAACACGAAACGTCCCCCTTTGATAATAATCCCCCTTTGAATTAGCAGGGATTTTATGTTACAATCACAGTGGTCGTCCTATGATATCAATGGACGCCCTATGTTCGAACTAGACTTGAGTCATTATTCAACTTCGATCATCCGAAGTATAGACACTGGACATCCGAACTTCGGAATGTCACTATAGTTTTTAAACATAGATTGCCCTTAGTTTATAGAGTGGTTGACCAAAACTTGGCATAACTTGTCATATTTATTATATTGGTCGCCCGAAGATTAACAATGGATGCCTGATGCTCGAGATCACTAGATATCAACAATGTTTCGAACACCCAAAATATATGGAGGGGACGTCTGAAGTCTGTGGCCAAACAGATACTTAAAAAAATATCCTTTACTACCCAGGATACTCTACAGTTCCAATTATAGGGTGGACATCTATGAGAAGAAAGAGAATAATCATGAAGTAGATGAACATCATGTATTTGTTGTGCAACACAATTAATTTACAACTCCATTGATCAGTGATACTTGCATAGATAAGTCACCAATAAGCTGAGTTGTTCATCAAATTCCTAAGTCCAACATCCAAGTTTCTCTCTTTAGCATATTAAACTTGTCTCCTCCCAAAGGTTTTGTAAATATATCAACTAGTTGTCTCTCAGTTGGGACATGCTCTATAGAGATGGTTTTATGTGATACATGTTCTCGAATGAAATTATATCTTAAATCAATGTGCTTAGTCCTGGAATGCTGCAAAGGGTTCTTGGTCATCTTTATTGCACTGGTATTATCAAACTTTAATGGCATAGTTTCACATGTTATGTCATAATCTAGAAGTTGTTATTTCATCCATAACAATTATGCATAACAACTTCCAACAACTATATATTCAGCTTCAGTTGTCAATTGATTTTTTCTTCTTGCTAGCCCAAGATATTAATGAGCTAGCAAGAAAGCAACACATGCCACTAGTGCTCTTTCTATCTATACATCTAACAAAGTTTGAATCAGCATAAGCATGAAGGTCAAGTAGAGAATTTCTATCATACCATAAATCCAAGTTGGGAGTGTTCTTAAGATATCTTAGAATTCTTTTGGTGGCCACTAAGTGAGATTCCTTAGGGTTGGCTTGAAACCTAGCACATATGCACAAACTAAACATGATATCTAGCCTAGAGGCAATTAAGTGTAGGAGACTTCCAATCATACCTCTTTATAATTTCTGATCTACAATTTTCTCTTTTTCATCATTGTCAAGTTTTGTGAGAGTACTCAAAGGAGTGGAGTTGGGTTTGCAATCATCCATTTCAAATCTCTTAAGAAGTTCCTTTATGTACTTTACTTGATTTAGAAAAATCCCATCCTTAGATTGCTTTACTTGAAAACCAAGAAATAAGTTCATTCTCCTACTAGACTCATCTCAAATTCTTTGCGCATGAGACTTTCAAATTCTTTACACATTTGGGAATTTGTGGATCCATAAATGATACACATATATGTGCACAACTAATATATCTTTCCCAAGATGTTTCAAGAATAGTGTTGTGTCTACTTTTCCCTTTGAAAAATCATTTTCAAGAAGAAATGAGCTCAACCTTTCATATCAAGATTTAGGTGCTTGTTTTACCCCATATAGTTCTAAGAGTTCGGTCGAACCTCGTCAACAAACCATTGTTTATTTACTTGTTCTCTTCTTCTTCCACTAAGATAACTACTTTAGAAATTGTTGAAAATTTTAATACACCAATTCGCCCCCCCCCTCTTGGTGCCGCTAGATCCTACAATTGGTATCAAAGCTAGTTTCCTCACAAATTTGTAACCTTATACAAATCTCGTATAGATATAACAATCTAGAGAAAAATGGCATCAAATAACTTTACCCTAGGTGAGGGACAATCTACCTCTAGACCTCCAATTTTTAATGCATCTAACTTTTCTTACTAGAAGATTAGATTTCAAGCCTATGTATGGTCCATGACAGTGACATGTGGGATGTCATTGAAAATGAATTGTAAATGGTGTACATATTCCTCTCTCTAACAGTGAACTAGGCTCTACAACTAGGAGCTTAATCAAAGTAGATTGGAAAGCTAAGAATATTTTTTACTGTGCACTAGATCAAACTGAATTCAATAGAATATCTGCATGTACTAGTGCAAATGAAATCTAAAAAAACTTGTAGTCACACATGAAGGAACTGAAAAAGTAAAATAATCAAAACTAAATATCTTAAATCACCAATATGATTCTTTTAAAATGAAGCATGATGAGTCTGTAAATAGTATGTTAGTTTGTTTTAATTATATTATGAATGGGCTAGCCGCTTTGGGTGACCCAAAGACTAATGTTCAAAGAGTAAAAAAGTTCCTCAGGTCCTTGACGCCAAAATGGCATATGAAGAGAACTGTGGTTGAGGGACAACATGACTTAAACAAGTTGGACTTTGACGATCTCATAGGATCCCTCCTGACCTATGAGATGACTCTTGTAGAAGAAAGAGAGGAAGCTAGTTCAAGGAAGAAGGCCTTAGCCTTGAAAGCAAAGAAAATTGAGAGTGATAATGAGGATAAAGAATCTGATCAAAGTGATACAGTTTTCAGTGAGGAGAAGTTGGCTCTTTATGCAAAGAAGTTCAGAAAATTCATGAAGTTTTCTCAAAAAGAAAAAGAAATTAAAGAAGGGACTAGCTAACAAGTCTAAGATAAAGTGTTATGAATGCAACAAGCTTGGACACTACAAGAGTGAGTGTCCTACACTAAACAGAAAGAACAAACAAAAGAGCCCCTCAGATTACAAGAAGAAGGCTTTTAAAGTCACTTGGGATGATTCAAGTGATGGAGACATGCAATGAAGTTGAAGGAGTATCTTCAGAAAAGGAAGAAGAAGCATTGCTCTGCTTCATGACAAATGATGAGGTATCTTCTTCTCACTCGAATGATAGTGATAGTGATATTGATAATGATGAATGTGAAGAAGATATTGTATTTGATGTGCACAAAGAATTCAACATTATGATAAAAAAAATACTCTATCTGAAAAAGAAAAATGATAGCCTTGTTCTAGAAAACAATAAGCTGAAAGAAAATAATGGTAACTTTGAAAAACAAATTTCTGAACTGAATGCCAAAGTATTGACATTCAATGATGAACTAGAAAAATATGTTCATACTATTAGTTCCCTAAAAGTAGACTTACTAGAAGTCAAAAATAGTTTTGAAACTTTTTCTTATGGTGAAAAGATGCTAGATGTTATGCTGTCCCAGTATAAAAGTCCCCTAAATAAAAAGGGATTAGATTTTATTTCCTTTAATGTTAATGCATCTCAAGAAACTACTTTTATAAAAGTTTCACATCTGGACCCAAAGCACCTTGGGTACCAAAGACAAAATTTTATGCTGCTTTTACAGGATGCCAAAGGAAATCAGCAAGATGATACCTTGATAGTGACTGCTCAAGACATACGACTGGGAATGAAGAAAACTTCTTGAGCATAACAAGAACATAAAGTGGTAGAGTAATATTTGGGGGATAATAACCAAGGAAAAATTCTTGGTAAAGGTAACATAGGAAAACTCGTAATATAGTTATAGAAGATGTATGGCTAGTAGAAAACTTAAAATATAATCTGCTAAGTATTAGTCAAATATTTGATAAAAATTACATCGTTAAGTTGTGAATAAAACAAATGCTTAATATAAGATTACATTGAAAAGGTTTTGCATACGTGATTAAGGCATCAAAAAGTGTATGTGTTTGATTTGATGATTTGCCTAATCACAAATGCCTAAATATTATGCATGATAAGATTGAACCATGGCATAGGAGACTAGGACACTTACACTATAAACCCATGCACAAACTAGTGAAACTATCGATATTTTTTTTCCGAATAGAATTCAGAATGAACTGAATATGAAAATCTCTAAGATTCAGAGTGATCATGGAGGTGGATTTGAAAACTTAAGGTTTGAGGAATTCTGTGATAACAATGAAATTCTTCGTAAATTCTCAACACCAAGAACTTCACAGCAAAATGGAGTAGTTGAGAGGAAAAATAGAACCTTAATTGAGATGGCTAGGACCTTGCTTAGTTAAAGCAAGTTGTCCAAATATTTTTGGGCAGAAGCTGTCAACACTTCCTGATATATTCAGAACAAAGTGCTGATTAACTTTGTAGAAGAATTTTTTTTTCTCTGGGATACTCAAACCTAAGTAAAGCCTATAGAGTGTATAACGAAAAGAACACTAATAGCTAAGGAATCAGTACATGTCACTTTCAATTAAATTGACAATGTCATTGATCAACTTAAGAAGATTAAGCTCATAGAAGACGACAATAAGGATCATCCCATAGTTGGAACAAAGTGGTATTAAAAAACAAACTAGATGAAACTGGAGTTGTAGAAAGAAATAAAGCTAGACTAGTTGTAAGAGGATACTCTCAAACTGAAGGAACTGATCTTGATGAGACTTTTGCAACAGTTGCTCGGTTAGAAGCAATAAGAATTCTTTTAGCATTTGTTTGCTACAAGAATTTTAAGCTTTTTCAAATGGGTGTTAAACCAGCATCTTTAAAGGGATACATAAATGAGAAAGGTTATGTAGAATAATATACAGATTTTGAGAGTTCAAAGCACCCGGATCATGTACTTAAGCTTTCTAAGGCACTATATGGGTTAAAGCAATCTCCTAGAGCTTGGTATGAGAGATTAAGCTCATTTCTTCTTAAAAAATAAGTTCTTAAAGAGAAAAATAGATACAACTATATTCTTAAAACATTTCGGGAATGATGTCTTAGTGCATATTTATGTGGATGACATTATCTATGGATCCACAAATTCCCGAATGTGTAAAGAATTTGAAACTCTCATGCATAAATAGTTTGAGATGAGTTTAGTAGGAGAGTTAACTTATTTCCTTGGCTTTCAAGTTAAACAATCTAAGGATAAATTTTTTTTGAAACAAGGAAAATATACAAAGGAGCTGCTAAGAGAGATTTGGAATGGAAGATTGTAAGCCCAACTCCACACACATGAGTACTCTCACTAAACTCGATACTGATGAGAGGGAAAAGTGTAGATCAGAAATTATGCAGAGGCATGATTGGAAGTCTTCTATACTTGACTGCCTCTAGACCAGACATTATGTTTAGTGTATGTCTATGTGCCAGATTTCAGGCTAATCCCAAGGATCCTCATCTAATAGCCACTAAGAGAATTCTGAGGTACCTTAAAAATACTCCAAACCTAGGTTTATGATATGATAGAAACTCCCTATTTGATCTTCATGCCTACATTGATTCTGACTTTGTTGGATGAAGAGTAGATAGAAAGAGTACTAATGGTATGTGTTGTTTTCTTGGAAGCTCACTAATATCTTAGGCCAGTAAGAAACAGAACTCAATTGCACTGTCCACAACTGAAGTTGAATATATAGCTGCTAGTAGTTGTTGTGCTCAACTTCTGAGGATGAAACAACAACTCTTAGATTATGGTATAATAGTCAAACGATGCCATTAAAAGTGTGACATTACCAATGCAATAGAAATGACCAAGAACCCTGTGCAACATTCAAGAACTAAACACATTGACTTAAGGTAACATTTCATTAGAGAACATGTTTCACTCTATAGAACATGTTCCAACTGAAAGACAGTTAGCTAACATTGTCATAAAGCCTTTGGGAGGAGATAAGTTTAATATGTTAAAAGGAGAAATTGGATTGTTGGAATTAGAATTTTAACAAACAACTTAACATATTAGTGACTTACTTATGTGAGTATCACTAATTAATAAAGTTGTAAATCGACTGTGTTTCACAACACATACATAACAAATTTTTATTTTCTCCTAGATCTATACCCTAAGTCGAAATATAAAGAACCTTGAATAAAAAAATGATAAGGTGACTAAGTATCAGGTTAACTTTGGACGACCACTACGCGCACTTCGGACGTTCGAAACACATTATTAATATCTAGTGATCCCAACCAGCGGGCGCCCATTGAAAGTCTTCGGTCGTCCGTAATCAATGATCAACTACAATCTACCAAGTATCAAATACCCATTGATAACTTCAGGTGACCAATCCAAATTCCTATCAAGTTCGGTCGATCAACGTACAAACCAAGGGCGTCCTATGTTGTGGAAGCATCATAATACTTAGGACTTCGGGCATCTGTTGTTCTTACTCTGGATGATCGTAATCGGTTTATGATCTAAGACCAGTGCAATCAAAGATCATCCACTAAAATCATAGGACGACCATTGTTATCATAACTCAACAGATCTCTCTACTTCGATCGACCCATCATTTACCTCGGGCGACCGATGTCGCGAACACTCTATATATAGTGGGTCATCCCTAGTTGTCATTATATTTGGCAACTACTCAAGAGGACGACCGTTCGTATCCTTCGCATTTCCTCCATTGTCTTCCCTCTGAGTTCTTATTCAAATCTCCTGAAGCTCCTAGGGATTCAAGGCGATCAAAGCATCTCCAAACACGGATTCAAACATCTAGGTAAACCTAAAACTCCATTCTCGTCTCGCGAAAACTCAGTTTCTAGGTTTTACTAGGGTTTATCAAAGTTTTTACTATCTTGACTAGGTTTAATCGTGTTGTGAATGTATTTCTTTTCTTACAGAATCAAATCATCTAGTTCTTCCTTTACTAATCCTTTCTATCATCCTAAACCCGCGTGTCTTTCATATCCACTAGAGTCATGTCACTTATTAAGAAAATCTCTATGAGACTTAGACTCGTAAAAGCATCCCAAACAGCCAACAAAGAAGATGAATTGTCCTCCTTCATACCACAGGAATCAGTTGACACAGCCGGAAATCCCCTCAATGAGACTCCAACTACAGACAATCCCACCTCAACTGACCCTGAGTTTAGTTCCCGGTGGTACATTAGTGAGAAGGTTCAAAATCAATTTTCAATTTTCTATAATGAACAACGTCTAGTCGAACCATACCACTCCATTGACTAGGAAAGCCTAAAGCTTCCTGGTTTAAAAGAGACTTTCGAGCAATGTGACTGGATTAATTTTCTTGATCTCGATCAGCCAGTCCACCCAATATTGTAAAATACTTCTATGTCAATCTCACCTATGATGAGACATATGACGAAATCAAATCCTACCTACATGTAAAACACTTTTCCATGACAGAGTCTAAATTGAATGAGATCCTTGACACTACGGGGTTTCCCCGTATCAAACTTGCTCCCATGCATTGGCCTCACACCACATACACTCAAAATCAAGCTGCAATGGATGTGAGTGGAGGACAAGTAGATACATTTGTTCAAGGGTCTTTCAATAATTGTCTCTCTCATTTCATGAAAGTCGTTCATCACATTATCACTCATATAGTTCTTCCTAGAGCTGATCACTATACAAGAGTAAATCTCCATGACTTAGTTATTCTTGTGAATCTTGTCGATCTTGCAGCTCCTACAATTTTCTTTGGAAACCTTCTCATGTATCAGCTAATTAAAACCAAAGAGAAGGTACACTCCAAATGGACCAAGGGTGCTCGTCTAAATTATGGAAATCTCATCACCTTCATGGTTCGCAAAACTCTTAGACTTAGATTTGCTTCTAATGAAGAGGTCCTTCGCCCTACCAAAAATAACAAGATCTCCTTCGTTGCCTTGACCAGAAAGAGACTCACAAAAGACACTCTCCAACCCACTGAGTTACCCTCAACTTCTAAGTTCCAAGACCATATATATCTCAGTCATCTGATCTTCCAAGAGATCCCTCCACAGTTGAAACTCCTTTCCTACAACCTACTCAGTCACATAGAAATCTTCCCATTGCAGCTTGCACTTCCTCCTTCTCAGCTGCATGGCCCCCAAGTAGAGCAGATTGGACTTCTATGTGCACCAAAGTGGACATGTTGTCAACTCAACTCAGCACAGTGTCCAGTCAACTAAGTCAAGTTCTTGAACTAATAAAGAAAGTTGAAGAAGAGAAGTTCGAGGGTGCTGAAGTTAGTAAAAATCTTCAGGTTCATCATAATCAAGTTCGTCAATGTTGGGAAGTTATGGATGGTTCATGAGAGCAGCTTGCTATGATCTTGATGCACAACCTCCTTTTGATAATTACAAAGGGGAAGAAACTAGTTAGAGGAGTGAACAACATGCACTTGAGCCCACAACAGAGGAGAGACTTGAACCCATTGCAGAAGAGGTTCAAGAGGAGGAAACCAGGGAAGTTCCTGAAGAAGAAGCTTAGTTTGAGGATCAAAGGCAAGAAAACGAGCATGTTGACACAGAACCAGGAGAAGTTGCTGACAGAGAAGAAGCTGTTGATCAAGACACTGACCTTCAAATTGCAACAGCTGATCAAGAGAAAAGTTTTGCACAAGAGGAAGAAGCTAGCTAGACAAACATTGAAGTGTTAGCTGAACAAGCAATCATTGAGATGCAAACTGGTCAAGCTACTATTGAAGCAGCGACTGGAAGAGATAGGATAGAGGATGAGTTTCAAGACCTATTTGCTGAACAACATGAAAGTGTCAACATCTTGATGGAAGAAGCTGTGAGCAAAATACTAGAAGAAATAGCTAGGATCACTAAGGATATAACCAGTATCAACAAGTTCTTCTTCCTCTAAGAGAAAGAAGAAGGATAAGGACCAAGAAGATTAGATAGTCACAGTTGTATTCCAAATTTTAATTTGTGTTGTAATCAAAACATCTTAAGTCTAAATGACTTGAATGTATATGGTTTTGTTGTGTCTGAAAACACCTTAAGTCTGAATGATTGTAGTGAATGATACTTTTCTTTGTATGACATTCTTGATTTCAGAAATGAAATTATAATTCTTTTAAAAAATCTGTTGTGCAAAGATTTTCTCTGAAGTATGATGCTCAATGACAAAGTGTTAAAATAAATTGCAAAGCATTTATGATTTACATGTCTTGAATATATGCATGGGTTAAGGGGGAGAATTATCTGAAAATATGAGATATGTGATTAAGGGGGAGCATCTCTTGTTAGTTAATTTTTTGTATGATTTTTCTGATTATAACTAACCCTATGTTCACTCCTCATGAATTTGTAATCATAAAAAAGGGGGAGATTATTGAATCTAGGATCCCAAGATTGTTTTGATGATCACAAATTTGTAAGGGAACTTAATTTGTACTAATCAACTTTTGAATAGATCTTTGAAAGATATGATTTTTATGTTTAGTAAGTGATAGGTCGACCGAGATTGAGGAATGAACGACCTATGCACAGAGAAGGCATAAAGGAAAAATCCTAAGTGTGCAACAATCATCCAAAGGATGTGAAGTGGTCGACCTATGTGAAGAACAAAGATCGAAGAAATGAAGACAAAGTACTGAGCGATTGACCAAACTTGTTGTGTGGACGACCAAAAACAAGGTTGATCAAGAAATGTCGTCCGGTGAAGAACAGTGGGCGACCGAAGGTTCTATGTCAATAGTACAGAGGTTGAAGAATGAGCACTCCAAGGAGAAGTGGGCGCCCTATGATGAACTTTAGCCGATGATATATGGCTAAGGAAGGAACGATCGTCCTAAGATGAACAGTGGACGACCATAGAGCTGAAGATGTAGACATTGGTCGTCCAAGGGTTTCAGAGTGAAGATAGTGGATGACCTAAAGATTGTCAATATTTGAAGAGGTCGTCTAAAGGCTCATTAGTCGAAGCAGAAGGAAGATCGGTCGATCGAAGGTGGAGAGCGGACGACCGAAAGACTTCAGACGAATACAAAGGTTGCTCAAGAGTCTTGGAGTGAAGANTGAGCGATTGACCAAACTTGTTGTGTGGACGACCAAAAACAAGGTTGATCAAGAAATGTCGTCCGGTGAAGAACAGTGGGCGACCGAAGGTTCTATGTCAATAGTACAGAGGTTGAAGAATGAGCACTCCAAGGAGAAGTGGGCGCCCTATGATGAACTTTAGCCGATGATATATGGCTAAGGAAGGAACGATCGTCCTAAGATGAACAGTGGACGACCATAGAGCTGAAGATGTAGACATTGGTCGTCCAAGGGTTTCAGAGTGAAGATAGTGGATGACCTAAAGATTGTCAATATTTGAAGAGGTCGTCTAAAGGCTCATTAGTCGAAGCAGAAGGAAGATCGGTCGATCGAAGGTGGAGAGCGGACGACCGAAAGACTTCAGACGAATACAAAGGTTGCTCAAGAGTCTTGGAGTGAAGACAAGTGGACGATCGGAAGGGTGTATGATCTGAGGCTAAAGTATGAGCAGGCGTCCAAAGGATAAGCGGATGACCTATGAGGAGACAAAGGTCGTCCAACAGCTGAAGAGACAAAGCAACGACTAGTCTATCTGACAGAAGAAGAAAAGGACGTTCAAAGTATCTGAGGGTTGTCAGAGGACGTCGAAGAATGTCAAAAGAATGAAAGGACATCCGAGGATTGTTGAATCTAGGATCCCAAGATTGTTTTGGTGATGACAAATTTGTGAGGGAACTTAGTCTGGACTAATGAGCTTGTTGAATTGATTTTTGAAAGACATGATTTTTATTTTAGGGAGTGATAGGTCGACCGGGGGTGAAGAACGGACGAACTATCCACAGAGAAGAAATGAAAGAAAAATCCTAAGTGTGCAGTGGTTGTCCAAAGGATGCTAAGTGGAGCCAAGTAATGAGTGGTTGACCAAAGTTGGTGTGTGGACGATCGAAGACAAGTATGAACAGGAAAGATTGCCAGGTGAAGAACAGTGGGCGAATGAAGGTTTTACATTCACAGTACAGAAGTTGGAGAACGGGCGGTCAAAGGAGAAGTGGACCCCCGGGTGATGAGACTTAGCCGAAGAGGTGATATGGCTACGTAGGGAAAGTTCATCCAAAGACAAAGAGTGGACGACTGAAGAGCTAAGGAAGAAGACAATGGTCATCCATGGGTTTTAGAGTGAAGACAATGGACGACCGGGAGATTGTCGATAGTGCAGTGGACGTTCGTATGCTCAAGAGTTAAGCAGTGGACGACCAAAGTAATGATATAAGAAAGATCGGTCGACCGAAGATGGAAGGCGGACGACTGATGGATCTCCGACGAAGACAAAGGTCGTCCGAGGTCTTGGTGTGAAGACAAGTGGAAGTCCAGAAGTTTGTTAAGTCTGAGGTGAACTGAAGATAGGTCGACCAAAGGATGAGCAGACGATCGATGAGGAGACAGAAGTCGTCTGATGGCTGAAGAGACAAAGCAGCGATCGACCAGACCATCTGAAGAATGAAGAAAGGACGTCCAAGGAATTTGAAGAGTTGTCAGAGGACGTCTAAAGAATGTCAGAATGAAGAAAGGACGTCCGGCGATCTCAGTGGAAACGAGTGGGCACCCGAAGCATGTAAGAAAAAGGTTTGGCGGACGTTCGATGATCTCATTGGGATATGAGCGGACGGCCAAAGTACTAAGTAAACAGGGAGCGGATGTTCGAGGTTCTCAATGAAGAATGAGTGGATGCCCGAAGTACCCACAGACGAAGGAGTGGACGTCCTAAGGATTCAGGGAGAATCAGCGGATGACCACAGAGGTGTAAAAGGTGCTGGCACAAGTAAAGTCGATCGACCGAAGATGAAGTGCGGGCGACCAAAGGATCTTGATAGAGGTCGTCAACTCAAGGAGTGGACGTTCAAGGGATTGGTGTTCAATTAGCAGGTGACTAGAGAAGAGTTGTAGATGGTACAAGTCAAGTCAGTCGACCGAAGATGAAATACGAGCGACCGAAGGATCTTGACAAAGGTTTTGAACTCAAGAAGTGGACGTCCAAAGGATTGGTGTTCAATCAGCGGACGACCCAAGATGAGTTGATGGTGGTACAAGATCAAATTGAGCGACCACACATGAAGAGTGGACGATTGAAGGAGTTTGACAGATGACTGTTTAATCTAGAATGTTTTGAATGATCACAAATTTGTAAGTGAACTCAGTCTGTACTAATGAACTTGTTGAGCTGATTTATGTAACAGGACATATTCAAGTTCAGGAACAGTGGTCGACCTGAGTTGAAGGAATGGACGACCAGTGCACCGTAATCATATCAGAAGAACTACATGTGTGCAGTGGGCGTCCTAAGTATATGAAGCGGTCGACCAG
>LTAE01013303.1:2540-15302 GCA_001647135.1 Pontederia paniculata
GCTTAAGAGCTAATTGGGAATAGTAATACACAAAATGAATGTGTAACACATCTTTAGTATATAGTGTGTATAATGCAGTACAAAAATAATTGATATATTTATTATTCAATACATAAATATTTTTTAATTGATATGTGTAATCATCAACTTTATACTACATAATTAAAAGATGGTAAAAGAGTGGAGCAAATTTTGCTAAATCTGTGATTGAAATTGAAGCATCTGAACTAAACAACTAAAAAATGGTTCAACAATACTTAATAGTACATCAATATACTCCACATATTTTTTTATTTTCTAACTAAAATATGTTATTGACTCTTTAATCTCTATTTATATGTATCAATGTCCTAAGAATTTAAGAAAGCTAGTAATGATTCAATTTATATAGTAATTAATTTGGATAGAAATGATTCTCATCAAAATATTGAATTGATCAAATATTAATAATTTTGAACATCGATTTACTAAACCCAAAAACCTAATTAAAATGGAAAAGGAAGATGCATATGACACATAATGTCACAAGACTTCAAAGTTCAAACCAGGAACCTAATATATAGATTATAGAGATAGGAGAGTTTAAGGGGTAGGAGGGAAAACAACAGCATGGAAGTGAAGCGGAGTGGTCAACAAAATTTAGCCACCAGCATATGCATATCCAGGTGACCCTTCTCCCACTAGTCCAAATCATTAGATTGACCAACTCTGGATTCCCCTACTCTCACTTCCAATTAAATTATTTATTATAATTATATTATTTATATATGAACCTAAAAAAAGGCAACATTTTTTCACTAGAAAAAGAAAAAAAGAAAGCTATAAACTTCTCCTTTCCCTCCTTATTTAAACTGCACCCTCATGCAAAACTCTTTCCATCACTCCTCACCACATCTCTCTCTCTCTCCTCTTTCTCTCTCTCTTTCTTTCTCTCTCTCTACAGGAATGGACTTCTCCTACTTGTTGTCCTTCTCCTCTTCCTCGTCCTCGGATGCGTCCCAGGAGAAGAAATCCAAACGCAGGCAGCAGCAGCAGCAAGAGAGTGGCGGAGGCGGCACTCGGTACCTGGGCGTGAGGCGCAGGCCGTGGGGCCGGTACGCGGCGGAGATACGCGACCCTGCGACGAAGGAGCGGCACTGGCTCGGCACCTTCGACACTGCCGAGGAGGCCGCCATCGCCTACGACCGCGCCGCCCGCACACTCCGCGGGCTGAAGGCGCGGACCAACTTCGCCTACCCAGACCTCCCACCGGGCTCCTCGGTCACCCCATTCCTCTCCCCCGACCTCCAGCAGTCCGACTTGCCGCCCTCCTTCTACCCCACCCAGCAGCCGCCTCCGCCGCCGACGTCCCTCCATGACTGTGTCGACCGCCACCAGTACATCAACTTCGCCGGCAATGCCACAGGGGGCAATGGCACCGGCAGTTACTACAACGACGACGCCAGCGTTAACAGCAGCGGTGGTCATTGCTACTACAAGCAAGAGGAGGAGTACCCGCAGGAATACTACTCGGAGCCGCCGGCATTGAACCCGCCGGACTCTGCGCCTGCGAACGGAGGCTCCGGCGGCGGGATGTGGTGCGAGGCGGGGGAGTTCAGTGGCTACGGCTCGCCGCCAGCTGCTTCCAGCGCCGACTACGGAGGGATGTTCTTCGAGGAGGGCTACGTCCACAGCCCGCTCTTCGGACCAATGCCGCCGGCGGACGACGCCGTCGCCGACGGCTTCCAGCTCGGCGGCTCCTCCTCTTCTTCTTACTTCTTCTAACCGCGCGGTCTCTTGCTGCTTCTTGCGAGATCTCCGGCTAAATTAGTTTGAGTGTTCAAAGCGCCCGCTAATACTATTACTAGTCGTGGCGATGGGGTCCAAAATTTGGGTTAAGATTAAGGTAATTAATTTGGTATTATGTTATCTTAAGTAAACTTTTAGTGTGCTTTTTATAAGATTACTTTGTGGTTGTTCTTATTTTATACTTCTTTTGGCTTTGTAATTGTACCAAAAAGGTGTTGTAATTTTTATTTTGTTATGTACTGTTTGGATAAGTTAATTACATATATGAGAACAGTCGGCTTGGATTTATGCTGGCGCTTTAATAAAATATTTTGTTTTTTTTATTCGGTGAGTACCTTCGTATTCAAAAGTTGAGAATTAACTATTTTATTTTCGGCGAAGGATTAAATATTTGTGGGTGGAACATAGAAATGGTAATGTTAGGAAGGCGCCATGTGGTTTCGAATTATTGTGGGGGGATGTTTTGCTTAGAATGGATGTGCCACCAAGTTAATTAAGATGAGTAGTGCGATGTAATAAACAAGAAAAGGTTTAATGATGTCGGTACAGCATAATTTATAAGTTACTCCATTTAACATCTTCTCGGTTAAAAAGTTAATTCCATAATTCATAACTTTCCTCTTTTTTTTCCTGACCTGAAAACGGAAAAGATTTAATTAATTATTAGTCTTCGATAATCTAATTTATAACTAAGTGAAGTGAAAAAATATTAATTGAAAAAATAAAAATTAGGTTTGACGTCAAAATTCTTAAAAAGACATATATTATATGAAAGAGAAAAAAATAAGAAAAAAGAAGAGGTAAGTGATTAGGGATACAATGTTATATTTTTTGATTGACTATCAAACTTATAGAACGGAAATAGTTTAACTGCAAATGAAGGTATGTAGATAAAGAGGGCACTTTATAATTTTTCCTATATGATGATAGTAAATAGAGAAATTTATTATTGACATTGTCTCTGCCATTAAATTTATATTCTTATACCAAATCATTAAGTTCTATGTCCTAATCAATCCTTGAAACGGAGATGAAGATAGCAACCATTGTGGCACCAGAGGTCGAAGAGGGATTTGTTCTTACCCGATATGGTCTGCGTTCAATGAGTTGATGATGGAGTGAATAGCAAATGGACCATGTCATTCATGATGTAGGTTGTGTTTCTTGAATAACATTGGAGCGGAGAAGGGAAACGAATCGTGTGGCTTTTGGCCACGGGACGTGTTTCCATATGAAAGATGGTGCAATGCAAACCCTACCTAGGAAACATATCGTGTCACCTCAATGTAGACAAAATTTGTCGGATAAAGATTGCACGATGTGAAACTTAACCCTCGAATGACTCGTGTTATCCTTGATACTAATTGTGTGCCTCCACTACAAGAATTTCTGACTTTGGTGACGTCTAATGAAAGTCACCAAAACTTGATTAAACATCGCAAAAAATATTTTGTGACGTTTATTAAACGTCGGCTTCGGACGTCACTAAAACCGAGTGACAAAAAGTATTTATGACGCATATTTAATAAACGTCACCTAAAACTTAAACGTCACAAAAGCTTAAACTTTTAATGACGTTTAACCGTCTCCAAATATCCTACAAAGGTGACGTTTAAGCGTCACTATTTATCAATTATTTATTTTTGACCTACTTAAAACGTCACAAAAGATAATTATTAATGTCATTTAAACGTCACCAATAATAGTCTTTGTGACATTTTGATAAACGTCACCAACATGTTAGGACATTTTAAATAGTCTTTAAGCTATACGAATCAACAAATTAAAATATGACAAATTATTCCAGCCATTGAATTTTGAACAACTTCAAGCCACAGTGAAGATTCAACAATTTATTAAAAAATTTAATGTCATTCTAAAAATTCAAAATATTAATTCTTTGCCCAACAAGTATGAAGGGGATGACACAATTGAAGCATACAAAAATATCGTGACTTCAGTTAGTCTGAAACATGCTAACACATCTTCAACAAAGAAATTAATATGAGACACCAATTGTGGCTTCTTTATCAATATCTTCCTTCTCAACTTTGAAGTCCCTGTATAGTAGAAAAAAAGTTGAGCACATTAGTATTGAAACAAACCATTGATACACATTTTAAGTAGAACACATTGTGGATATATATTATCTACAACCTTTTTTATCAACCTTCGGATGGGAGATGGTAATCTGGGATCACAATAAACAACCATGTTTGAAGTGTGCAAGTCATACTTGATGGTAATCTAGGATCACCATAAGGATCATGGTAGAGCTTATAAAAAAATGGAAAAGAGATTATATATCTTCACCTGATTAGAGTACTTCTATCAGCTGGACTTGATGTAGGAAATAGAACTAAACAATTGGACGACTATATCTGCTCTCCCTCGTTGCTCAACTCAGCAAACACACGACTTCCTCAAAATAGGACAACAGTGACAACAACAACGACAACCGGTCAGTTCCACATATGACACACCCAACTAGAATCCAGAAAAGAAAGGGAAAACACTAGTAAAGGATTTTTGTTGTTGAACTCAAATGATAAGAAAAACCAAAACTGTAAATAAATAACATTATCAAAACCAATTGAATTACCTTAATCATTTTTTGAATTTACTCCATCTTCATCATGATGAGACGAAAATGATGTAGGAGCATACTCGGCTCTCCTTGTTGCCTCCGCCGAAGTACTAGGGATACTTTCTAATAGTTTCTCGATAGTCCGCATAAGCTGAAAAGTTAAACAATACTAAAAAAAGTAGAAACATAAATTATAATAGTGAATTGTCTATTATGCAAAAGAACCTGATTTATGTGATTTCCTTGCTCCAAATTTATTTGCTTTAAAGTAGCAATTTGTGTGTCATAGCTAGCTCGAGCTTCCATCAATGTTTGTTCAAACTGCGCCTCCATACGTTTTCGTTGAAAGGATTTTCCAATAGATGATGGACCATATCCTTTCCCCGGATAATAATCTGATCTTGATGCGGCACCCATAAATTTATCCACAATATCACTAGAGGATATGGGGGCACTAGATGACTGTGATACCGAATGCATTTCCACCATTTTGTTCTAAAAAAATTTGAAGATGGCTTAGTTCTAGCTAGTTCACCTTAAAAAAAATGTTACATTAAATAAAATAAACTTACATAAGTTTTAGCTGCATCCTCGTTGACCCAACCACCTGTCCCATCAGGTTTGGGATCACAATAACGCATTTGCTTGAAAAACTCAATGTCATCAGGAACTTGTTGAAATTTTTTAATCTATAAAACAAAAGAAATGAATGAATGAAATGATTTAGGAAACCAAACGCATGAAATGAAAGTCAGATGGAACAATAAAAAAACTATTAAGAAATAGGACTACACTAGCATTAAAAAAATTATTTTTTTTAATGCAGCTAACTTATCATTAATTAGATGAAAGAATAGGACTACATTAACTTATCATTAATTAGATAAAAAAATGTTGACGCGTTAATTAGACAATATATAGGAATTGAACACTGAAATGCAAAATAATCAATCCAACATGAGAGAATTTTTATTTTTTTAGAATTCTAAAACTCACGTATTCATTTCTTCGGGTTTGAAAAGACTTTGAACCTGCCCGATGTAGATATTTAACAGACTTACGAGCATCCCGCGCTTTCATTGATTTTGTTCTCTGTTTTTAAATAGTATCATAAAAAGTAATTTTTGAAAACACATACTTATTAAACATAGTGGATGACATCAAAATGTTACCTTTCCCGACGGTTGTTCAGATGATAAAATTTCTCTCTCTTCGTCAAGCTCTTGTTGCCATTTATGAGTTATCATTCTCCAATCAGCATCATCGGAACCAATAGGCCGAGCAAGATTCCCCACTTGTTTCCATTTTTTTTTTACATCAGCTCGATGCCTTTTGTGGAGTTTGCTCATCCATCGGTCAGCGGCACGATACTTGATTGGATTGTTCATTACGTCATCCAAATTTAGTCTTACCTGAACACATGATCTAAAAAATCTGAATACATGATTTAACAAAATAAATGCAACTGATAATTCTTACCTGAACACGTTCCCAAGCTCGTTGCTTCTCTTCTATGGGAAGAGTCCTCCAATCACCATTGATATACAAGGGGAGCAAGTCTCTACAAGCTTTACCTATCTCCGAGGCCATTCTTGACGATTGACTTGCCGTTAATGGACGACCTCCATCAGTAGTAAACTCAATCTTCATCTTTTCTCCTTGACACCTATAGTAAACTCAATATTGTCATTTGCTACAGGAGGCACGATATAAAAAAACAATTTATATAACTTTGAAATGAAGAAATATCGGATAGAGTCATAGCCAATGCACTACCTTCAGCTACATGTGAGTCTTGAAGAATTTGCTCACAAGAATCAAAGACCTGTTGAGTATCAGGTAAGTGTGAAGATACATCAACTTCATTTGAACGATTAATGCTGATTGTTTTTCCTCCCCTTCGTTGTGGACCCTTCCGATGTCCAATCATTTTAAGAGTTGATTAACGAACACCTAAAAATTTCAATATGAAAATAATAAAGTGAGATGAACAAATCTATAGCTGCAATGAAAATAACACATAAAAGTAAATTAGCTTTGGGTTTTGATCAAGTAATTAAAAGTTAATAATAAAAGAACAAAATGTCAACCAAGTGAAGTCCTAAAAGAATCACCTTCAAATTGTGGAAACCATCACTAATATATATTAACATTACTCTCCATCACTATTATCATAATCTGCAAGTGTCTCATCCACTTCATCCTCTTCATCTTCATTGGATTCAGTGACAACATCATGTTGTGTTTGGAATATTGTTTCCACATCTTTTTCAGAAACTATCTCAGGATGCACGTCTGTTCTTAACAGCAAATCTATATCACAATCAACTATTGGGGATTCCATAATTGCACTTTTCTCATATTGTACAAATAACTCCTCCACACTTTTGTCCCCTAATTGTGTCTCCACATCGGTAAGCAAAGTCATATTATTACTAAGAGAGCTTAAATTGTATACATGCCTATGCTGAAATTGTTGCACCACACGCCATTCATTACCTAACTTCATATCCTCGAGGTAGTATATTTGTTTTGCTTGAGATGCCAACACATAAGGGTCGGTTTCATACCAAGTATGAGTGACCCTTATGCTTTTCAACCCGTCAACTTTTTTTACATTACGATGTCGTGCATTAGTATCCCACCACTTACACTTAAATAAGAAAATCCTTTTGTTTCGCACATAAGTAAGTTCGTATATGTCAGTTAGAACCCCATAAAATTCTATAGACGCATTTGAATTTCCTTGGTTTCCCTCTACAAGGATGCCACTATTTTGAGTCTTCTTTCGTTTATCAAAGTCTACTGTGTGAAATCGAACGCCATTGTATATCAATTTATTGTATCTCTTATAGCATGAGTATGGTCCTATTGATAATGCATACAAGGCACTAGTAACAGGATTGTTGCTTGTGAATAGAGTACTCATCTGCAAAGATATAAAAAACATGATAACATCAGATTTTACAATGTTATGAATATCATGATAACATTAGTTTTTCATGTTAATAAATTACTTACTTTCTTCCTAAACCNCATCTGCAAAGATATAAAAAACATGATAACATCAGATTTTACAATGTTATGAATATCATGATAACATTAGTTTTTCATGTTAATAAATTACTTACTTTCTTCCTAAACCAATGTTCAAAGTCACTCTTATGTCTCTTCTCAATGTCTAAATTGTCATGTGCCCCAAACTGCACCGATGTTCTCTATCAAAATGCCCAACTTTTAAACATAAACTTATTAGACTAGTTAAAACATAAATAGATTAACAATACTTACTCTAAATAAGGAAGAACCTCGATACAATTGTTCAAGATGTACCATTTAACTACCTCGAGTTCCTCTTTTTGTAAAGTCACAAAAGTGGGTGACGAAATAAGACCAACCCTATTTTTAAAAACACTAATCCCGCCATCTTCCGTGTAGTCAAAATTTCTCTCAAGACGATTGAACGATGTCTCAATGTCTTGTAAATGAAGGGAACACCATGTCAAACATTCATGTACCACATATGCTTCTGCAATGGATCCCTCTGGGTACGCCTTATTTTTTACAAATTTCTTTAGAGAACTCAAAAATCTGCATTTAATATCAAGGAATAGTAAAAAAAATGAATTAATATTCAAAACATTATAAATGAATGTCTAATTGTGTACCTTTCTATAGGATACATCCAACGATATGCAACGGGGCCAGCCATCAATGCCTCGTGAGGCAAGTGAATAGCTAGATGTACCATCACATCAAAGAATGCCGACAGAAAAATTTGCTCTAACTTACATAAAATGATGATTATATCTTTTTGCATCTTTTGTACATCTTTGATATTTAAAATACGTCCACATAGCCGCTCAAAAAAGGTTCCTAACTCGGTTATAACTGAGGCAACATCGTGTGGTAACAAGCCACGAACGCCAACAGGTAATAATTTTTGAAGCATGATATGACAATCATGACTTTTCATACCAGATATATTCGAGTCAACATCATTTACGCATTTTCCTATATGAGATGAGTAGCCATCGGGTAAGCGAACACCCTTTAGGAATTGACAAAATGCCTTCCTTTCAATTGAGCTCATAGCATAACTAGCACATGGCATGAAATACTTTCCATTAGAATGCTTCACTAAATGCAATTCTTTTCTAATATCAAGTTCCTCCAAATCAAGTCGTGCCTTTAAAGTATCCTTTGTCTTGCCTTCAATACGAAGAATGGTACCAATAACATTTTCACATATATTCTTCTCAATGTGCATGACATCTAAGTTATGTCTCAATTTTTGCTTGATCCAAATGATAAATTAAACATAGTTATATAAAAGAGCATGCCAAATAGTAATCATATTAAGTTTTGAACAAGTTAATCAATTGAATGATAGAATTAGTATAATAAAATATAATAATAATTAACATCATTAGGCACACACAATCTGCAACCAGCATTTGACCTGATGCTTTAGTAAACTATGCATTAGATAGAATTACAGTAAAAAGAGGCTCATTATATCATTTGGAATTCACATATAAAGAAAAGTAAATAATAATGAATGGTGTGTCCTTGTGGAACTGCATGGTGTTATATTAACAATGCAGAGTCTGCAGCCTCAGCATAGAAGGAGGCTTTTAGGTTGCAGAGTTTGCAACCTCAACATGGATGGAGCTTTTCAGGTTTTTGTGCAGATGCAGAAAAAATGAATAGGTCTCTAGAATATATGTTGGAGATTAGACAAATTTCTCTTGATCCAAATAAATTCCAACAAGACTATGACTTTTCATATGACATGAAATATTTGAAAATCTATAAATAGAACCTCAATTTTCTATGGGAGAGCACACTTCATAGTAATTGATTCATCTCGAAGAGGACGATAACATTTATTTAAAGCTAAAGTAATTGATTCATCTTGAAAAGAAAATTATATATCAAATAGATCCTAATTCATCTATATCTAAAAGTTAAAAATCAACTCAGATTTAAAAGAGTTTCTAATTTTGTTCAAACATGAAACAATAATTCAATGAGAATAAATCAACATATGTTCTATAATAAAAATTTAAAATAATTAATAAAAATAATATCATCTTATTATTGTGATTCTTTATTAATCACAATATCAAAAAAAAATCTTCATATTCTTTCAATCCACCTCTTTCTTAATTTCTTGCTCTTCAAGAAGATTCTCATTGTCTTCCGGAAGCCATTTCTTTTTTCTCTATTATCATCACAGGCAAGAAATATCATTTTATCTTTTTTTTTCTAAAATATTGGGGGATTAAAGACATGAAGAGAAAAAAAATTCCAAGACCTCCTCCCACCTAAGGACATATAGAGAAGTTCTAATTATTTCATAGTTCATCTCAAATTTAAACAATTAAATTAACTTAACTTCAATTCTATTTGATATTTTCATGAGCTTAACAAATTCATGATACTTCTTCGGTCTTATTTTTATAATTAAAAGAAAAAAAATAAAAAAATAGTTTAAAAGGCTTTGAATTATAAATCTATTACATGGCACAATCACTCCCAAAGCTCACTTCCTTTTTTACCAACACCCAATTTTCTTTTTTTTTTCTATTTTACAATTTAATCCATCGATTCCTAAAATTGACGAGTTCAACATTTATTTTTCTGATTTTTAATCAATTTTGATCGGTTCCATCCAGTCTAACTCACTGTCCAACTTTTTCTTTGTTGATGACAGCAATGATTCTTCTTTTTGTTTTTTGTATTATTGCGGATATCAGACGAGAGATAGAAAAAATATTGCACACAAAAAAAGACAGAGATTTAACAAAATTCACTCTTAATTATGCTAGATCCTCGGGCGGCGATAGAAATATTATTAATGATAATTTTATAAAAGGGACAATAACTCAGATGATCTCTAACCCCCTAGGGAGTTTATATAAGCATTTCCATAATAAATAAAATAAGAATTATACTTAAATAAAATTCTACGGTAGTTCTCAAAAATTAGGACATGTATCATAAAAAATTTGAGAATCCGACTCAGTAACATAATAGCATCGTATGAGACGGATGGCTTCATCGTCCCAATTGCCATTAGTCCTAATGTTCATGGAGTGCTAAATTACACATATAATATGCTCTTGATGCACATATGAGGTAGAGTTTTCATCTAGGATCATTGTGCACATTCTAGAGTTCTTCATCTATCTTCTTCATACATCTAGGTTTCAAAACATGGTAAGACATAAAGAAATCATAAAAGTAACTAAACAACATATCAAGGATATGACATTCATCATGAGACCTTTAAAACACTTCGAATGATAGGAAGAGAACACTGAGACATATAAAGAAACATCTTACATGCAACTTTCCTAACATGTCATCCATCATCTCAAGTTCTAAGAACATGATATTTTTATACTCCTCAAATTCATAGAATGAGATAGAGAATGAGAGATTGGATCCCCTTTACATACCTTGGCAAAATCCTAAAGCCCTAATTATTATTCTTCTTCCTCCCTAGCTTCTTCTTCCTCTTTGGTGTCTAGTTTTTCTTTCTCCTCCACTTGGTGTGTTCTCCTCTTGCTCTTGTGCCTCTTGCCCTCCTTCAAATCCCTTTGAGTAGCAACAATGGTGGAGAGCCCCCCTAAAACCCTAGCTTTTGAGGTGCATTGGAGAGAAGAGAAGAAGAGAGAGAGTGTGGAGGGAAGAAATGAGGAAATGGGGATAAGTTACCCCTTTTATACTTAGGGTTCCACTTATTTTAAGTGGGTTCTTGGGTTAATTCTGGGTTAATGGGCTTAATTTATTTTATTTGAGCCTTTATTAATTTTTGGGGTTTTACATGCATACTAAACAAGGTAATATACATTGCCAATAATTTAATAAGTGACAATCTTTCTTATAGAGAATGTAGATTGCTAGATAATATGTAATGACAATGCAGTGAACGCAACCTTAATTATTAGACTTCTAGAGGCTATGGCAAAACATAGTTAGTAAAAGTCATCAGATCGCCCATTTTAAGTAATGATCAAATTTTTGGGAGGGTTGTACAATCATGCATTACAACTATACAACTCTCCAACATTTTCGATTTCTTTTTAACAAAGTTTTGAGAATAGAACCGAATTAAATGATCAAACCGGTTCGATCTCAACAGATTTTAGCAAAGTTTTTGACTTATACAAGTCAATCAAGTATTTGACAATTAAGATTAGATGCAATATAAGTAATTTATTTTCGAATAAAAGATTAGTTTTATTTTTTGATTAAAAAGTTAATTATTTATGTTAAATCTAATTTCAACCGAAAAATAAATTGATTGACATATATAAGTAAGTAATTTATTTTCGAATAAAAAAGTTAGTACGTGAGGTTCTGATATCTTCTATAAAACTTTCGATTCATTCAAAAAATTATTTATTTATTATTCATAACTCGCACAAATTTAAAACACGTCTTGAATGATAAATAGAATGGTTATTTATAAGCTTGTTAATATTTTCGTATTTTATTTATTTGAAACTAACTTTTATAATATATAATATATTCAAAAATATTTTTTTTAATAAAAAATGATTCGATTTAATTGAATTCAAATTATCGATGTAATTTGTAAGGCCATCCACAGTCTTCTTCTATAATCCCAATCCGCAGGCAGCGGAAATTGGTTGTCACAAGTTAAACTAATGTGTGGGTCAGTGAGCGGGTGGGGATTTTGGAGTCAACGCCTTAAAAGTGAAAAGTGCTTTGCTACTCTTGCGCCCCACCACCGGATCCGTTGATTCACACAAAAATATAATGATAAATATAACCCTGTCATAAAGTCATAACAGTTTACTTGGTCAATATATATCTATATTTATATTTATATATATATCCCCAGACCAGCCTTTCATTATATTCCATTATAATGAGAGGGCCATATTCAGAAGATGTCATGATGGGTGAATCCTCTAAAAATTAATCTATAGAAGAGTCACATGATTCATGAATATAAATGAATTCTTAACAACACAGAATTCAAATTAATATAATTAAACAAATTATATTTTTCTATTAATTTTAATATCACTGTTATTGATTAAAATTATTCATTATAATACTTTATTATTACTTACCGTATAACAATTTTGTTTGAGTTCGGATTATTTAAAAAAATTGGTTTTTATTTATCACAATGTTTTTTTATTAAATATTTGTTTATACAAATATTATTTTCTTATATAACAAATTTTTTATTGTATGTACTTTAATTATATATATATTATTGACATAATAGATATTGTTAGATTATTATAAAATTATTAATATTATAAATATTTTGTAAGATGAAATTTTATCTTAATGTCAAATACGTGTCTTTGTATTATATATATATATATATATATATA